>JAJHUR010097650.1:0-11159 GCA_027495735.1 Lutjanus campechanus
TTGGTTCGGTTTAGGTAAGGAGGAGTGATTGGTTTGGGGTTAAGGGGCCTTCACATGATAAGAAGAAATTTGTCCTGGACTCACCGCGAGGTAGGGTGCAGAGGGGCAAAGCACAGCCCTACAACCGCTACATCCTGTCTGCCTGGTATACAAACTGCTGAGCTAACTTTAGCTCTGGATGTAGCTCAGTTCATAAACTACATGATTCACAAATCTTATTGCTCAACCTGATTGTTGACATTTCGCCAGGCATTACATTTACTGGCGAGATCGTAGTCTGTTTTTAATGTTGTGTTGTAGAGTTTGGGGAACACTGAAACATCGATTTGCAAAATTCTTGCGAGATTTTTGTATGTTGTTCCTTCATTGTGACGTTAAAATGATCACTATCACGAGATCTTCCCTTCAAGACTCGACCATCAGTGTCCCCCTCCTCTGCTTGTGTCACTTCGACACATCTGTGGTCTCTTCTGTCTGCGTCGTCACATTGAGCTGTTATCTCATTGGTTGCGCTTTGAAAGGTCAGTGGCAAACGAGGTCAGAGTTCAGGTAATTTGAACTTTGAGCGCAGTGGTCATCGGCAGATCCGAGCGGTGTGCCATGCCGATGGTAGTGGTGCTGCTTAGTCAGGCACCACTGCTCTCTCTATAGAAAAACAATGGGACAGCCAGCGCAAAGTGTTTTTCCCGCTGATCATGCGTTGGGGTCTTAAGGTTAAGAATTTACCTTGCGAAAAAATCCATCTTGCCAGGCTACAACCTGTTTGTATCCGCACCAGAGGTGGTGCGAGCCAATCAGCGTCCTCAGAGGGACTACTAGCAGTTACAGGCGTGGTGTTAGGTGTGCTGACAACGAGAAGTGTCCATGGAAACGACTCATGTTGAACAAACAATGGTGTCTCTTGAAGAGGTTAGTGTAGATACTTTTTCTTCCGGCCGGCTTCAGTTCGTTAAGTTGATCTGATTGGTTAAAGTTTGCCCATGTTAGACGTGACAGACGGAAAAGTGCCTGCGCTTTTCCAAACAGTTTCTGTGGACGGCTTCCCAGATGGTTCCGTGTAACAAACCGTCTGGCGTGTCAGGTTGGGTAAGAACATCAGGCTTAGCCAATCAGACGCAGAGTAGGGCGGGTCATGACTTACAATGGTATCTGTAGTCTTGTGTGAAATGGCTCAGTGGCTTGAAAGGGTTACTTTAAAAATGTACTCTGATACAGTCCCAAAATGTAGTCAGTAACCTGATCTAAGTATGACAATATAAAAGTAATGTAACCTGATTACTTTTAGTTACTTTTAGATTACCTCAATAAGCCTAATGTGTTTCATGATCATTGTTTATTAAGTTTATTAACTGTTTGTCCACTTCCTCATTTCTTTGTTATGTACAAAATTAGATTAACGGTGGTAATTATCCACATTTAAATTCACTTTGTTAAACAGATATTCAAACTTCACACTCACGCTTCAAGTAAACTGACATAAATTAGTTCTGGGTCGTGTGTTTTAACCCACATATGTCCTGGTTACCAGCATCACCACCCACAGTCCCAAAATACTCTTCAGTAGTCGTAGTATTGACGGATTACCTGGCTAACTGGATTTCTATGTAGTTAAAATTAGTGATTCGTCCTACTAATTAGGACTTGAATTAGATGTTGGATGATGACAGTGTTTTCACACCTGAAGGCAGAACTGTCACTGTACTGTGATGTTGTTCCTCTTTTAAGATTTAAAGACAAAATAATGTTGAAATTTCCACCCAGTGAAGCATTTATTTTTCAGCTAGAGGCCATGATAATGAACTGACTGTAAGATTAACTGTTTCACTGAGACCAGAGTGCAGCTGTGAGACTCATAAAGTGTTGTAATGTGTGTGCACTGCATGTAGTGGTATTATTGTCCTTTATTTTGAAATAAAATGCTAAGTATTCCCCATTTTTTATTAAATACAACTGTAATCTAATTATGTCTCTTTTCTGTAACTGTAATGGGTTACAGTTACTTTTTTTGCATTACGTGATCTGGTTACATGTAATGCATCACTCTCCAAACCTGTCAGTGTTTAATAAATGTCTTTTTTTCAAGACTGTAAGGCTGGGATTATATTCTTATAAGATAAAACATAAGATAGGATTTTATTAAATTCTGAAGGAAATTCTTGTGTTAGATTGCTCCAAAATTACAGTAACATAATAACAACAATCAAGCAACAAATAAGTGAAATATAAATATAAAGTGTATAAGGAGTAAATGCAAAAAACCAACACCTAATAGAATAATAATAGAAGTGAGACAAGTACAAAAGTAAGCTAAACAGAAAAAGTAGTATTAATAAATACATTGAAAGTAAATAAATATATAAGTAATAAAGTAAATACTTGTTTACTTCCCTGTTCCTGCTCAGCAAACTGGTGCCATTAGAAAATAATAAGACGGGCTAAAAATATTAGAGACCCTGGCTGCATTTTTAAATCCACTGGTAATTTTGAGTTTGAGTTTTGACCCTCTGAGGTTGCTGTAGCTGGTCAGTGTGGCGTCGGCAGCTCTTAGTTTGTTTCCACTGTGATCATATAGAAATATAAGCCAGAAGGTCGGACCATACATGTTGTTTTGTTTGCATAGGTGTGCATGCTAGTTTCCATTAGCGCGTTAATCGTAATCCCCATAATAAGTTAGCATCGAGCTAATGGACTAAACATCAGTTATTTAGATAAACAATGGATTCATCAATACAAAAATCAATTCAAGAATATAATTAAAAAAACATTTGTTAAGCACTGAACTATTGTTATTTCACACACAGGGGTACAGACACAATTTTGACCCACCCTACTCTGATTGGCTGTACTTGTTGCCTTCATTGGCTGGGTTGGTTTAAGCATGATGAGTGATTGGTTAGGGTTTAGGTAATAATACCAGGATAAACCAATCACAGGCAAAATAGATAGGTATGACTTTGCCCCTGACTTTGTACATTGGCAACTCCATGGGTGACAGCAGCCATACATCATGTCCCCGTCTTAAGAATGACCACACCCCCCCTTCAAGCACTGCAGAAGTGGCCAGTCAGTGTGTCAAACACTTCATCACAGCTGAGTTACTGATGTTACTGAGTAAATCACATGTGTGCCAATCGTGTCTGTAGATAGAAGTGAATCAGAAAAGAGTCTGTGACCTGTTTTTAGAATGGAGTTTAGTTTAAAAGTACCAAAACAGAAAAATAAAGAGTATTAATGACATAGAAAGTGACAGACGGAGTCAGACTTTCTCTCTTTGACACCAGTTGCTGATTGACAAAGACAAAGCATGATTGCTCAGCTGACGGGCCAGAGGATTTGGGCTCCTAATAGCTAAACAGCGATACGGTTTTCTTATTTTATGCATTTGAACTTGCAAAGACCTCAGAATACTGACAGACAGTCAAATTAGAGCGGGTGTTTTTATCCAATGACGCAGGAGCAAAGTACGCACATGGGTTACTTTCAAGTTCAGTGCCTAATAAAAGTCTTTTCTCAGGGATCAAACTGCATATTTTCGAGGAGCCTTTTATTGTGACATTATCATGGCAAAGAAGAAGTGCTCACTAACATGGATTTTAACAATTCTCTGAACAAAATCTGAGTGAAATAAACCTTTTGTGTACACAGAGGAAGTCTTAGATTTCTTTTTTACTTCAATTCATGAAAAATGGGAGCAAAAACAAAACTGTTGCGTTTATATTTTCCTTGAGTTTAAGCAGAAAGTTGCCCGGTTGCAGCACTGTTTGGGAACACATCCAGTTCTGCAGAGACTCCAGTGCTTTGCTTGATTACACATCGAAACTCTGATAAAAAAAAACCCAAAACTGCTTGTCGGTGAATCTTCGGAGAAAAGCTCGCTAACAGATTTTAAGAAATTTGTGAACAAAATTTAGGTGAAATAAACATTTTGTGTGCACAGAAGGAGTCTTGGATAAACATTTTTTTTTGTTGAGTGTATTTTCTAGCTCAGTAGTAAAATAACTTTTTGGTTTTTGTAAGAAGCAAACAGATAAACCACCTGAAGATTCGTCTAAACCAACCCGCAGTCATCCAAGCGTGTGACAGAGGGCAACAAAAGGTAACTTGATGGTTTTCTGCTGCAGAGGAACACCCTCTGATATAATACGGTACTTGCCACATTGCCAAAGGAAATAACAGGCTGTATTGGATCCATTTTGGGTGGCGAACAGCGTGGTCAGCTGCATTCAGCTATTATTTCCAGATACAGCGGCGGTGTGGGGCTCTGCTGTGACATCCCTGACCCTCACACAGGTGGAAGAAAGTTTAAGTATATGACAGCTGAGTGTAATGAAAAAGCACTTTTGGACTCTTTGAGCTTGTCTTGTTTACCTCCTCTGCTTCTGAGTGGCACTTTCATCTGTCTTCTCCCCTAATTGGATCCTCTGCACACATTCCCATCGGAGGATCTGCATCTCCTCATACGCACGGCGCATTTACCTTCCTCACACACACAGCACATTTGCCTTTATGTGTTTACTGCTTCTCTGTATAATGACAGCCAGAGCTTTGCCCTCACATTTATTTGCATTTCCTCTCAACCCACCCAGTGTCTGAGGCCTCTCCTTAAACATCAAAAGAAGCACCAGGAGGAAAAGATGTGGTTCCATCTAAATGAAAATAAACCCTCAAAAACGGTGTTACAGACACTGCAGCGAGGCTATTAGTGGTGTGCCCAAGATTCACCCCATGCATCAAGGCAGAGACGAAAAACACGAGGCAGAACGTACAATTATTGCACATCAAACAGGTTCACAATTAACGCATGATATTAGGAGATTAAGGGCGAGGCTACTTCTGTGGTTTTTTAATCATCAAATAAACCTGATTATTGTTCTGTCTCCCTTGTCACATTTAACGACACGTTTTGGTTTTTTTGTCTCTTTAAAGACGTTGATTAACGCTCGCAACAGAGATGAGAAATGTTCATTATGTGCTGTTTCTTTAATCCGCTGTAATAATCATACTAACCAGGAAGCCAGTGACATTATAACCTAAATATCTACAGTATGTAACAATATTTACCATAATAATTGACAGAATATGTAATAAGTGGGCAACATGTCATGAAATTCTGCTTAAAATTATGAAATAAAACATGTTACTTGTTAATATAATGGCAGTCTCATACTGTATTTTTTCATTTGAGATACTTTATTGTATCTTCACAGTTGTTTTTAGAGCTGCAACGATTAGTCAATTAATCGATTAGTTGTCAACTATTCAATTTTTTTAGTTCCAGCTTCTTAAATGTGAGAGTCTTCAGTCTTCTGTGGCTGTAAATCTGAATATCTTTGGGTTTTGGAGAAAACAAGACATTTGAGGACGTCACCTTGACACTGATCAACATTTTTCAACATTTTCTGACATCTTAGGAAGCGAACAACAATCGATTTGTCAAGAAAATGATTGACAGATTAACTGATAATGAAAATAACACATTGTATTAGAATTCTCAAGAAACACCAGCTCCGCGCTGTAAGGACAACGTCTTTTGATGAAAACTCACAATCTTAAAGCTTCATCAAGGTCTTAAAGCTTTTCTGACTAAATTAGAGTCAGATCTGGTCAATCTGCTTTGAGGAGTCCATCAAAGTACAAAATATGTCATTTCCTGTTTCCAGGAGTTGGTGTTATGACTATCAGGGTTCAACATTAATGTTTTTCTTCAATTGCCCCGTTGGCAATTAGTAGTTATCAAATAACAACAAAGAATAAAGTTAACGGTTTTGATTAATCTATGGCTGCAAAGTTTATAAAATGTCATAAAATAGTGAAAAATGTCTGAGATGATGTCTTAAATGTCGTTTTGTCGTCTAAAACCCAAAGATATTCAGTTTAAGATGATCATAAACCAAGAAAAGCCAGAAATTCCCATATTCGGGAGGCTGAAAACAGCATTGTCTGCCATTTTTGCATGAAAAATTACTTAAACCAATAATCGATTTTCAAAATAGTTGAATTCTTTCTTACCACTTGCCCGGGCCAGTGAGTCACTAGATTTACTAGCCTGACATAGTATTTTACTTGACCTGGGCGAGCAGACGATCCTTATTGTTGAGCTCTGCTGTAACTGGACTCTTATCAAACATGTGAAGTTTAGGGCAGATTTGACCATTTCCATTCAAATTACCACATCTTCCTGTTTCATGGTGAAATAACGTTTCATTGTGAAGGTCTCTAGGTTGCACACACAGATTTTGAAGTCGATCTGATAAATTCTCCAGAACTTCATCTCTCGAACTGTGGTATGTTTACCTTTACAATATATTTTTTAAGTATGAAATACTTTTAAAAACATAAAGTACTATCAAAATACTACAAAATTTAAAATGAAAACAGTATAGTACAGTATCAGCCTGTTACATGGTCACGATCACGTGTGCAGTGCGTAAATGCGTCGTCCATGATTACTGGTAGTTATGAGCTAAACCGTGACGGTAAGTTGAGGTAAAATGTAGAGACTGAAACAACAAAACACTGCAATCAGAAACATGGCAATCTGGGCTCCAAAATTGGAACTATTACAGAGAGGCTGTAGATCAGGAGGAGAATATATCGAGCAGAAAATGGAAGTGGATGACTATGAGCCGACCTCAAGTGCTAGTGGCGACTTTAAAAGTGCCAGTTAAGTGTCCACAGCATCTGCTAGCACCCAACGATCTAAAACTTTAAGGTGGTACTTGGAGAACTCAATATTTTCTGAAGTGGTACGAGGTGTGAAAGGTTTGAGAAACACTTCCCTAGGTAGAGTTCATGAATGTGTAACGGCTGGAAATGGCAAAAAATGATCTAAAATGGTACACAAACCTCAAAAAGGCCGACTTCCTGTTGGGTTCAGGCTACAGCTCAAGAGGCTTTTTTGTAAAGTTCTGACATGATAGATCTGCCGACCATTTTTCATACCATAAGGTATGTCGTCGTCGAGCCATTTTGCCACAGCCATGCCCAGCATCTAGATCACGTATAAATTTTCACCAATTCTGACATGTTCGCCAAGTTTCAAGAGTTTTTTGAGCACGTTTAGCTGCTGAAAAATGTGAATAATTTCTAGGAATAATAATAATATTAATCCTAGCAATGTCACCAGTCTAATAAGGCCCTTATAATAACTTTAAAAACATAGTTACAAAGTGCTTTACAAACAGGGTATTAGGGCTGCATCTATTTTCGATTAATCTGCTGATTATTTTCACCATTAATTAATTAATTGTTTAGTCTATAAAATGTCCAAGAAATTCTAACAAAGTTCATCACAATTTCCCCGATCCCACAGTGACGTCTTCAGCTTGCTTTTTTTGTCCAACCAACAGTCCCAAACTCCTTATTCACTGTCATAAATAAAGCAAAACCTCATATTTAAGAAACTGGAATCAGCGAGCGTTTGACATTTTTGCCTGTGAAATGACCGACATGATTAATCGATTATCAGAGCAGTTGGCAACTAATTCTCTTTCAATCAGCTGATTGATTAACCAGCTAATCGTTGCAGCTCCGCGGGGTGCACAGTTAAAACAAGTTAACTGGTGAGCGTGCCTATCAATCTCAGAGAAAGAAAAATATAATGGGGGGAAATCGCAGGAACAACTGCTGTTTAACAGCCTCATTGTCAGCCAATCGAATCATCATAATTTGAGACGGAATTGCTCGTGGATGGTGATCTGAACCGCTGGCGCCCACAGAAAACTAACAAACCCTGTCTGCGTTTTGACTCAGCATCATATTATTTAAGTCATAGCTGACAAAGCAACACAGCTTCGTATCCATCCGGCGCTTCGGCGCGGCTCCAGAAGAGAGCGATGTCCATTATAATAAATACAAATCTGTCAGCTTTCTGTCCCCCCTTCACATCCCTGATCATTAAGCCTGCTGTAATCACAACTGTGGGACTCATTAAATTCCTCTGCGCTGCTCGCTGGGAAGACAGACAGCCAACGCCGCTAAAGAGAGTGCTTTCTGAATCACTGGGCTCTGCTATTATTTCTCTCTAATAGCATAACAACACCACTATAAACAACTGACTCATATTCCTCTCAAAAGTGACTGCTAAAATTATATCACAAAAGTGTGAGGCTCGGAGAAAACGCCGCCATTAAAATCGTGGGTCTTTACAAACCAAATTTATTTTAAACACGTCTGACACAGATCCACTTCTCAGCCCAGAAGACTGCGGCTCCTCAGAGGTGATTTTTTAGTCTCTTCAGTGCCCTGACAAACTGATTGGTGGATTCATTTTAACCACGACCAGCCTTCAAACTGTTATGATGTAGCAGTGAAGATGACTGATGAAGCTGGAGAAACGGGTGACAAATTTCAATCCAGGTTTCACCGTACTCATGGTTCTGATGCCACATTGTTAAAGGTGTCCGACGACGTTCTTATCATGCAGATGAAGGTGAATATTCCCCTTTTATTCTACTTGATTTGGCTGCTGTCTTTGATACTATTGATCGTGCCGTTTCGCTTGATAGGCTGTGGAACTGGGATGATATTTCTGGTAAAATGATTTCATTCCTATTTAAGTAGATGATTTAATGATAGATAAGTAAATGTGAAACTGCCTTAAAACCTGTGTTCTTTTTAATGGCCAGCAGGGAGCGACTCCACTGGTTTAACTGGTTTAAATAAGAAGTCTGATTGTACACACCTTTATGGTAGTTTCATAATTACTTTATTGTCTCAATCAGTCTTGGGCGGTATCAAGGTATTATGGTGTAGCAAGGTATTTAAAATCCTGTCATCATGAATAAAGTTATCTGAAACATTGAAGTTGCAGCTGTTTTCTAAGGGTTGTAAAATAAAAATATAAAATGAAATTAATTTATTACAAATGAATCACTAATACTTGATTTATCAATAGTGGAACTTGGACAACAGAAGAATTATTTGGAGGCAGAAAAGAAACAATTAGCCGGTCATTTCTGCTCTATAGCCGAGGTCTCCTTGCTAATTAATTAAATATCGCCACATTTAACTTTATTTCGACGTGACCTCTTTCAACTGTAAAAGCAATTTATTAGCTACATGACACGTCTGTTAATCATCTCCCTTCAGCCAAATGATGTGCTGGTATCCGTGGCAACAAGTGTCATCACGTCCTTTAGCACAAATCTTTGGGATAAAAAGTGTTTATTTCCCATGTATTCATTAATCTACGGGCCATAGGTATTTAAATCCAGCAAGACTTAAGGAGGGCTAATTGCATATAAGACACAAAGCATTATAAGTCACACAATGTCATATATGCTACAATGACGTCTATCACCAGCTTTTGATGATTTGCTTTTTCACACAAATACGGTCATATACTGTGTACCCTGGTGAAATGTCAGGAAGGTATGAAGAAACAGATACCACCCAAGCCTAGTCTCAACTGCTGGTTTCAAGTCTTCTTTAATGCAGCGTGATGTTCACTTTTGTAAATTATGGTCCCATTTAGAGTAAAATAAACACTCATGAAGCTCAGATCAAACTGTCAAACTGCTGATCGAATATGGATCAAGATTCTGTTACTGTATTATCTGTTTTTCATAGGAAACATATATTTTGGTGTGCTGTTTAGCTGTGGTTTGAGAAAGGTTGTGACCAGAAAGTGCCCAGTGTGTGTCTGGTTTCCAATGGAGCCTCCTGAAACTCTGGCAAACTAGGCAGTATTGATCAATATTATGTCACTGCATTGCTTATTTCTTTGCTAAAATGTTTTCAGAAACATATTTTGGGGACTGTTTAGTTGTAATACGAGAAAGCTGCAGTACGTCACCCAGCAGCTCCACGCTCTCGTCGGTACTGTGCATGCTGCTCTGGTTGCAAAAAAACAAGATGGCGACCCTCATAATACCAAAGTCAAGGCTTCAGTTGTCAACAGTTGTCCACAAACCAATGGGTGGTATCAACAATCATATGTCCTCCTCAGCTCCCCCGCTGTGTGGAGTCCCACAGGGGTCGGTTCTTGGACCAATCCTTTTCTCATCGTACCAATAAATTTGTCAGGACGTCCTCATTGTCATTTTCTCTGTTTAACCACTTTGAAGACACGCCATATATCTTTTCTATGCCGATAAAACACAGATTTATTTATCTGCCAAACTCAATGCTGTTCAGCCGCCACCAAAAACTGGATGTCTCTCAATTTCCTCCACCTAAATCTCACACATTTTAGATTCAAAGATTAACTTGAGCTCATCTTACTCTAGCATTTAAAACTATAACAGGAGTAAAGCGATAGACACACCGGCCACGTCATATGATTGATGCTTTTCTAGAAAGCTGATGTGCATGAATCCTGGTGAATCGGACAGCGGCATATACGGACTTTTACAAGACTTAACATATTCAGTCGAAACCCTGGTTGGAGAGGTGGGAAAGTACTGATATACAGTACTGATTTCGGTCTTTTAATGGACTTTGTTAAAGGGAAACTATGTGTTTAAAAACAACAACTGACAAATCATACTTATTCTAACTTTAACAACAGGAAAAATACAGAATATTAGAATACTCGATTCAACCTTAATATGTCTATAGCCTCATTACTGGCACTTAAATGTTAAAAACAGAGCTAATCTGATGGAAATGTGGTCACAAGTGGAAACTTGTTGATGGTGCTAAATGAAAAGTTACTGGATAAACAGAGTTGATAAGATTTATCCACTCGGCATCATTAACGTCTGTACTAAACAGTTGTTGACATACTTTTTCTCACTCTGGACTAAAGTGTTGCACAGATTCCTTCCCAAAAAAGTTAATAAACTCTGCAAGCTTCAAAAGTGTTAATGTGCACAAGGGTCATAAAATCCCCGTCTTCTTCCTGCCCCTTTTAATAGATTTACTGTCTTGGTTGAAGTATAATCAGTTTGTCAGGCTCAAGAAATTAGTCACTTCATTGCATAAAGGAAGTAACTAACAAAGACGTCATGGCTCTGTGGGTGCACACTGTCGTGACAGAGGAGAGCCAGCGTCTAAAGACTTCAAGGAAACGAGCAGTGACATGACAGAAGAGAGCAAAAAGGATACCTTCCTGGACTTTCTACAGCCACCCGGTAGCCCTGGAAGCTCTTGCTGGGGTGGAAGTTGAAGATAAAGAGCACATTTGCCCTGTCAAACACAATGACCTTGTCCCCTTC
>JAJHUR010097652.1:0-13382 GCA_027495735.1 Lutjanus campechanus
TAACGCTAAAACACACCACCGGTGCAGCGGCGCGTCATGTGACACGCATCAAGTGTTCTGATGATCATCCTGGACACTGGGCTTAGGATATTTCTTGATTTCAGCATCTCCGACCCTCCACCTCTCCCCTTAAATAAGTGTGTTGTCAGACTCAGCTTCTGTCTGTGCAGAGGAGCAGAGACAAAACGGTCTGTAGAAGTTTCTGCATGTTCAGCTCTCAGAAATTTGGAGCATCTAAATTGATTTCTGTGGTTTTAAGTTTACTTTTTCTCCTGCATCGCTGTGTGCACTTTCAGGTTTCTACTACGGTGAAAAGCGAGGCAAGTAAATAACAACTGTAGATGAGCCAACATTGTATTGAAGTACTGAACTGATGTTTCTTGGTGGCGACGCTGGGAATAAGACAGCGGTGTGAGGTTCTGCAGGGCAGTGGTCTGGGGCTTCTCCATCAAAAATAATGGGGGCAGTTGTTAATACACGTGGCGTCTGCTTGCGGCGTGTTTTAGCCTTTAGTCATAGCGCCACCTTCTGGCAACAGGAAATGAAATGTTTTGTACTGTGATGTGCTCCTCCTTGAAGGTTGACCAAATCCAACCCTAATGTGGTCAGAAATGAATGATGAAAATTCATGTTTCACCATGAACACATTCACAAAGTCTGCGATGCAAATTGGCTCCATGGCGCCCCCTACAAAGACTCAATGAAGCAGACCTGCCAATCATTGTTTGATTTACATGACAATCATGTAAATCATCGTCAAAGACAATATCACTGATGGGTTTACCTGAGCAGGAGAGCCCCAAGTAGAGTGCTCCATTGTGGCCAGAGAAATGTGATTCTCCACAGTCCTTTATGGCAGCTCCAGAGAAAACACACCTAAAATTGATCAGCCACGTGGCTATGTTTGAGCGCTGATTTCTCCATTCCATTGAAACAACAGAGCCACAGTCCAGCTCTCTACAGGCAACAGCTGCTTCCTTCGGGGTCCATTTAGAGCGGAAATTGTCCACTGGTCTCCACTCTCCAATGTTCACCTCCAGAGTCCCAGAACAGCGACTGGATCCTCCCACCAACCTGACAGGTTCTGAACAGAAACAAGAGAGTCATCAGTAAAAGAATAAAGTGAGTTTCAGTAGAGCAGAAATGAACCAAATCAAAGCTGCAGCTCCTCTTCTACCTGAGCAGGTGAGTCCAACAGCTTTACCAGGTGAGCAGGTGTTTCTAGCTGAGTCTGAGCTTCTACAGTCCAGGAGAGCAGACTCATTTCCTCCACACTGGAACTCTTTGGTCCACATTGGAGCCTCCACTTCTCCATAGAGCGCCCCCTGGAGGACTGAAGGAGCCCCACAGCCCAGCTCCCTACAGACCACCTCTGCATCCTGCTGGTCAAAGTCATCTTCACACACTGAGGACCACTGCTGGTTAGACTTCACCTCCAGTCTGCCTGAACACAGACTGGTCCCATTCACCAGCCGGACAGAGTCTGGAGAGAGAGAGAGAGAGAGAGAGAGAATTATATATAAATGTTTAAATTAATTCGATCAATCTCTGAATGTGTCATTTAGAAAAAATCTTCAAAATACAGACAAATAAATACTCAAAATCAATTTAAAAAGTTCAAGAAATCACCACATGGCGTCAATCTCGAGACTTCTGCACGTGCGTCCATTAAGAAATATACGAAGTCTCATGAGATCGACGCCATGTTTACATCCTACCGGCTACAGTCTACAGCTGATATTTCTACTAAAAACATGGCATAAATGGCGTTTTTTGTGGTTAATTTTTAATGTTGCGGCTTGCAGACAAGATATTTAATGTTTAAACTAATTAAATGTATTATTTTTTGTAAATATGCACTCATTCTGAATTTGATGCCTGCAACATATTTGAAACAAGATGGGACAGGGAAAGTTTTTCCATCAGCTAACACTGTTACATAATCATGACCTTGGCACCAAATGGGCCTATGAAGAGTCACTCTGCACTACTCCCTCCTCCACGAACATTTTCAAACCTGTGACCAATTCACAGTTCAAAAGCAGCCAAGTCTTGAATCGATCAGGAGCAGTGAGTCATACAGACCCAGACCACTAAACTGTTGCAAAACTGTCTTTAGAGCCAGACTGTTGTTTCTGCATACATTGATGGTGGGAAGCAACACTTCTTTGTCCACCTTCTTCCTCTGGGAGGAACTAAACATCCTGAAGAACTCAATGCAATTTATCCCAAAAGAAATCAACCAAAACAGCTTGACTTTGTGAAGGCAAGTTAGATGAGGGATCCACACAAGCTAATCTGTGCCACAAAAAAAGAGAACACCAGGTTATTAATTGCAAGCTTGCTGCCTCTGTGAGACACGCATCAGTCCATCTCAGATGAGCTCGGCCCAGAGATGTCAGCAGAGTTTCTGGATGTTGCTGAATGCGTGGTCAAATGTTGCATTGTAGACTTTCACAACAAAATCCTGCTGATTGATTAGGCTTGAAATTAACGCATTCGCTAATATAAATGTGAAAAATACTGAACAATCCTTTTCATTTCTGATTTGTCCAGTGAAAACCCGTATTATCATGCTGTATTATTCCAACAGGACATCTTCTTTACCCATCAGAATGTCTTCGTCCTGGATAACGTCACAGTTCAGTCCAATGTGGACAGTGTGGCAGTGGAAGAAACACACTGGAAACATTACTGTTAAATTGAAACCAGTGATGGACATACCTGAGCAGGTGATCTCCAGTAAACCGTATCTAAAACCAGAATCGTCCATTACACACTCCTTCAGAGCAGATCCAGTCCAATCACAGAAATAGCTGATCCTCCACATGGGTTCATCTGAGATTGTATCCTTGTAGTTTGTTGTAGAAAGAGCAGAGCCACAGTCCAGTGATCTGCAAACACTAGCTGCTTTCTTCAGGGTCCAGTAATCATCATGCAAGGGTCTCCAGTCTTTGTCTTTAATCTCCAGCGTCCCAGAACAGCGATTGGATCCTCCCACCAACCTGACAGGGTCTGAACAGAAACAAGAGAGTCATCAGTAAAAGAATAAAGTGAGTTTCAGTAGAAAAGAAATGAACCAAATCAAAGCTGCAGCTCCTCTTCTACCTGAGCAGGTGAGTCCAACAGCTTTGCCAGATGAGCAGGTGTTTCTAGCTGAGTCTGAGCTTCTACAGTCCAGGAGAGCAGACTCATTTCCTCCACACTGGAACTCTTTGGTCCACATTGGAGCCTCCACTTCTCCATAGAGCGCCCCCTGGAGGACTAAAGGAGCCCCACAGCCCAGCTCCCTACAGACCACCTCTGCATCCTGCTGGTCAAAGTCATGTTCACACACTGAGGACCACTGCTGGTTAGACTTCACCTCCAGTCTGCCTGAACACAGACTGGTCCCATTCACCAGCCGGACAGAGTCTGGGAGAGAGAGAGAGAGAGAGAGAGAGAGAGAGAGAGAGAATTATGAGTTATACCTACTTTAGTATCACTATAACAGCACCAACAAGCTCTAACATGGCAATAAATGCACTAAAAGAAACATTTCAAAGAAAAAAATTCTAAAAATAATGCCATTTATTTCATGTTCTTGGTGGGAATTGTTGGCTGTCTGTGACTCTATGATAGAGTACAGTCTGGACCACTGCTTCCCAGCATGGGGACCCTGCCAAACCTTCATAAGGGTGGAGAGGCTGTCATGATTTTATGCAGTGTAAGAAAACTTGTGGGCCTATATCTATCAATCAACACAGTTTGTTTTTTTAAAATAGATTTTTATTTAAAGGTGTTGTAACTGCTTCACGTCAGTTAGTTTCGATTTGTTTATTCTCCCATTTTTAAGTTCCTACCTGTATGCAGTATTTCCAGGGCAGAACTAATTACTACCGACCTAGCGCTCCGCACGTCACAATTAACCAACGCACCCCTGCCAGCATAGTGCCAAAAAGAAGCAAAACATTATAAGAATGCTCTATCTAAGTGTACATATTAAGATGTAAACGTACAGAAGAAGGAAGACGAAGATAAGGAAGAAGCAGACAAGATTTACCCCCTCCTTAGTAGTAAGCAGCCTACGAGGTTTATTTGATTTAAGTTCCTTTCATACTGTGATCAAATGTGATAATTATACGAGCGTAACGTTGTAACTACGTCTTTCTGTAATATAAAATGACGTGCATAATTTGTATGTCATATGAGTGTGGTGTGTGTAGATTTAAGTCATGTAAGTGGAAACGTGATAAGCTGCAGGCTGTGCTGGGATGTGTGTGACTGTGTCTATGATCTCTTGCTGAGATATAGCACCTGTTATAGCAGCAGAGAAATACATATGTGCATTTTGTTTATTGTATTTTCATTTATTTATTTTCCCTTTTTACCCAGTTCTCACAGGTTGGTCTGTCTTTGGAATAAACCCAGTTTTTAACCATGACCTCAGGCCTCGTGTACTACTTGAGGGAGGTACAGGTGTGATTTATGAGAAAGATGTGTGATTGTTAAGTCTTATTTTGTGGTAATTAAACACTGATGTTTCTGGAACGAGACTTAACAACCATCTATCTTACTGACGTGATTTGATAAAGTTTCCCACTGCTGATAAATTATCTAAATCCTGAAAACAGAGCCAAGAGAAGGACCAGAAGTCTAGTTTTCTCTCAGACAATTTGAAGTATATTATGTTTAAAAGTTATTTTTGAACTTTTGCCCAATATCAGCATAGAGACCATCTTGCAATGGCATCATACCAGCTGCGATGCCCACCAACATGTTGACGTTTGGACTAGGGCTGGGCAATATATCAATATTATATCGTATCGTGATATGAGAGTAGATATCGTGATAGATTTTGGATATCGTTCTATTGTGATATGGCATAAGTGTTGTCTTTTCCTAGTTTTAAAGGCTTGTAGTAAAGTGATAATAATTTTCTTCTCATTCTATTCATATTACTGAGAATTATTTACCAAAAAAGCTCACTGGGTTAATATTTTGTGAAAGCACCAATAGTCATCTGGACAATACTGTCACAATATCAAGATCAAAAATATATAAAATCAGTCTAATATAAAATATTTTGGTCAAAATATTGTGATTTTCACTCATTTTATCACCTTAGCTGCTTCCACATCCTCGACTACGCAACATGTAGTTAGTCACAACCTGCATGATCAATAATTATCGATATCGAACGATATGAAACTTCACTATCGTGATAGGTTTTTCAGCTCTATCGTCCAGGCCTAGTTTGGACCCATGAGTCCTCAGTGTACGCACAGACAGACTCAGGTGAAAATAACGCCTGCCAATGCTGTTGCAGCTTGTAATCAGGATTAGGGGGGTTTGAAGGTCTGAGATTCCAGGAGGACGACTTCCTCAACCATTAGAACGATATTATTCAGATAGCTTAAATAAGTTCAGTCCGTTCAGTCAAACATAAACACAAGGATGCTGGAAACATTACTGCCATATTGAAGTCAATGATGGACTTACCTGAGCAGGTGAGCACCACGACAGTGCGCTGAGCATCGGTGTATTCTGGCCAGTCTGTAACACAGTCCCTAAGACCCTGAGATACAGAGTGATGACAAGCATATCTTCTACTCCATATGGGTTTGTCTGAGGTCTCCTCTCTCCATTCTACTGAAATAGGAGACCCACAGTCCAGCTCTCTACAGAACACAGCTGCTTCCTTCAGGTACGAGCGATCAAGGTCTACTGGTCTCCACTCTTTTATTTTCATCTCCAGGGTCCCAGAACAGCGACTGGATCCTCCCACCAACCTGACAGGTTCTGAACAGAAACAAGAGAGTCATCACTAAAAGAATAAAGTGAGTTTCAGTAGAACAGAAATGAACCAAATCAAAGCTGCAGCTCCTCTTCTACCTGAGCAGGTGAGTCCAACAGCTTTACCAGGTGAGCAGGTGTTTCTAACTGAGTCTGAGCTTCTACAGTCCAGGAGAGCAGACTCATTTCCTCCACACTGGAACTCTTTGCTCCACACTGAAGCCTCTGCTTCTCCATAGAGCGCCCCCTGGAGGACTAAAGGAGCCCCACAGTCCAGCTCCCTGCAGACCACCTCTGCATCCTGCTGGTCAAAGTCATGTTCACACACTGAGGACCACTGCTGGTTAGACTTCACCTCCAGTCTGCCTGAACACAGACTGGTCCCATTCACCAGCCGGACAGAGTCAGGAGAGAGAGAGAGAGAGAGAGAGAGAGAGAGAGAGAGAGAGAGAGAGAGAGAGAGAGAGAGGTTCCTGTCCTTATGGCCGATGGATTGGGCTATTGTCTAGTGTTGTACAGTGTACCAATATTAGAAAGGCATTGCGGTACCCAGCTCTTTAAATTAGTGTTGTTTTTGGCGGCCTGTTTTGATTTTAGTTTTAGTCTTGTCTTTGTGTCAAACTGTAATTTTAGTTTTTATTAGTCATGTTCATACTCTTTTTGTCTAGTCAAGTTTTAGTCGACTAAAACTCTGAGCATTTTAGTCTTATTTTAGTCAGAATAACCCATGACTATTTTAGTCTAGTTTTAGTTGACGAAAACTGATAAAATTTTAGTCTAGTTTTAGTCAATGAAAATTGTATTTTACTCTCTTTTTAGTAATGTAATTCTATTTAACCCAATCAATATAGTATAATTTCCTAGTAGACAAAACCAAATTTTTCTTTTAGTCAAACCCATTTCACAAATCAAACATGGTTATCTTATTATTATATTATTGTTACCTTATAAACTCAAGAATACACCCATTCCAGACATGGAAGATGCTCTGGTCAACGTATGTATTTTACCAACCAAACATGTAGGTATACACACATAAATTTAAATTACGTAAAAATGAATAAAACAACATCACATGAAAGACGAAAAATGAATACATTCAAGTTCAACATAAAGAGAAACAAAGTGCATGAATGCAATTCACAACAATAACATAATAAAATGTGTGCTTGTAAACTGAAACTGAAGAGAACAACACAACAGATGCACTGGCTGCAAACAACAGCAGCAACTATATAAACTGTGACCTCCTGGGTGTCTTATTTTATTACATTCCGTTTTGTTTTCCACTTGTTTGTAATCAAAGTATGTCTATATATCATTTCTTCGTGTTCTCCCCGGCTGCCCGGCCATGATCCGACCGCAGCTGCGGTGCGCACCGCATCTAAATAATGCCGCGAGTGGGGCTTGAGGACGTGACGTCGCCTGCATTAGCGCTTTGCGACACACAGCTGAGGACAGAGAAATAAACATTAAAACGTTATTTCGTTTCGTCTTCTTTTGGTCAACAAAAATGAAGAGACATTTTAGCAGAGTTTGTATTTGGTAAACCACATTTCGTCTCGTTTTTATTCGTCAACAATATTGCATTATATATTTTATTATAGTTATCGTCACATAACTACCATTTACGTCTTGTCTCGTCTCGTTTTCGTCACGTGATAAAGGTTAGTTGACGACGATATTTCGTCATAATTTTCGTTGACGAAAGCAAAACTACTTTAAATGATACAACACCACGCTCCTGGGCCCGGCTCCAGACATGGACCCCAGGCTCCCTCTGAGCAGGGTCACAGTACTTTTTCCTTGCTTTTGCACAAAGTCTTTTAAGTTTTAAGCTGTATTATTTCTTATTATTGCGACAGCATTAATGGAATGACCCAGTGGATGTGGTACGTTATACAGGTGAATGATTGAGCAGAATCATTTTCAGGCCAGTTTTTCGAGCAAAGTGGTCTGTCTGTGTCGCCACCCTGTGTCACTGCAGTGCAGCTTTCTGACTAGGAGCTCCCAGTCCATTTGTATCTGCTCCCATGGCCATTAGACTTCAACCAGAGGTTCAAGTCTCAGTGACAGACAGACACTTATCTCCTCTATGAAGTGTTTGTCACTGGGGAGCATTATTATAACCTGTGATGGACTGTCCAGGATCAGCCTCTTCCTCTTCAGCTATTAATCTTATGTTAGCATTCAGTTTTCTGTCTGTTGTGGTGTAAAATGTTTTCAAACTGTTGTCTATTGTTCTTAATAACATAATATTATGTCTGCCTAATACAAAAAACATGAACATTTTTGCAGCATTTAGTCTATAAACTGAGCTGAAAACGGTAAGCAGTGCACCACATGTGTCATGTCAGTTATCGGTTTTAGTTACTTTGGTTCTTCAGTGTGATAGAGGACGTTACACACTGAAAACATCTGTCTGAGATTATATCACTGATGAACTTACCTGAGCAGATGAGTTTCAAGTTCATAGGCCAGTTAGATGGTCTTGCACAATCCCTCAGAGAAGATCCAGACTGAACACAGGAGGACGTGATATGCCACGCAGGTGTGCCTGAGAATCTTTTCCACTCCATTGAAACAGCAGAGCCACAGTCCAGCGCTCTACAGACAACAGCTGTGTCCTTCAGGGTCCAGTCAGAGCCACTTACTGGTCTCCACTCTCCACGTTTCACCTCCAGGGTCCCAGAACAGCGACTGGATCCTCCCACCAACCTGACAGGTTCTGAACATGAACAAGAGAGTCATCAGTAAAAGAATAAAGTGAGTTTCAGTAGAACAGAAATCAATCAAAGCTGTAGCTCCTCTTCTACCTGAGCAGGTGAGTCCAACAGCTTTACCAGGTGAGCAGGTGTTTCTAGCTGAGTCTGAGGTTCTACAGTCAAGGAGAGCAGACTCATTTCCTCCACACTGGAACTCTTTGGTCCACATTGGAGCCTCCACTTCTCCATAGAGCGCCCCCTGGAGGACTGAAGGAGCCCCACAGTCCAGCTCCCTACAGACCACCTCTGCATCCTGCTGGTCAAAGTCATGTTCACACACTGAGGACCACTGCTGGTTAGACTTCACCTCCAGTCTGCCTGAACACAGACTGGTCCCATTCACCAGCCTGACAGAGTCTGGAGAGAGATACAGTTTATTTTTTACAGAATCATTTACAGTGTTGAACAGAAAATGTTTACAGTTACATTGTGAATTAGTAAGATAAAGTTTACAACAGTAGAAATCTGCAGCCTGCAGCTCCTCATCTTTTACAGTTCACATAATTTCTCTGAAACACAACTGCTGTTCAAAGGTTTTATAAAACCTGAAACCTGAGTCTGGATCTGACATTGCAGCACCACACTGAGGAGGCCTTCTGGCTTAATCTGTCCTCCATTTTGTTTTTGTTGTTGTTGAAAGTTTAGTCTTCCTCACAGAACAGTCAGCAGTTTAGTCTCTATAATCCACATCCAAAATAAAACTGGACAAAGGAAACTTTTTACCAAACTGAAACAGTGAAGAAGCTACAGAAACAGAGAGACAGAAGTCTGTTTACTTTGGGAAAGTCTAAAATATTACTTTTTCAATTACATGTCAGTTATTTGACATAAAATAAATAAAAAGACCACTTCTATATCACATCACATAACATTTCTGTCAAAGATGGTGTCACCTCACCTGAGCAGGTGATCTCCAGGACGTTTGAGGACTCATGTGGTTTTACACAGTTCATCAGAGCAGATACAGACCGAACACATTTGGAGCTGATCCCCCATCTGTATTTGTTCGACAGATACTTTTCCACGATTAAAGCAACAGAGCCGCAGTCCAGCTCTCTACAAATTACAGCTGCTTCTGTTATGGTCCATTCAGAGCCATAAACTGGTCTCCACTCTCCCTCATGATTCACCTCCAGTGTCCCAGTGCAGCGATTGGATCCTCCCTCCAACCTGAGAGGTTCTGAACAGAAACAAGTCAGTAAGACAGGAACAATTATCTGACTGTGAATCAGTAAAAAGACCCATTTATATTTCTGACATACTGTTGTGATTGTGGATTTCTTCTGCCTGTAGACCTGAGTCAGAAAAAGAGAACAGCTGTAAGATGATTTGAACAGAACAAAAACAGAAACATAACACAGTTATAAACAAGTCAAGTGGTTTCAGCACATTTATGTCTTTATTGTTACGGGTTTCAGGGCTTGTTTGCACATTAGGAGTCCATGTTTCAGGATTTGTGCCTTTTTTTTCTTTAAATTCACTTATTCTTAAATTTTGATGGATTCATTTGACAGATGATTTTATGTAAATCACCATGTAACTGCAGTACAATCCAAGCTACAGTAAATCAAAGAGAAACCTGTGAGAATACGAGTCACGACACTCGACTGCTTGTTCAAACCCGACGCGAGTGCCAGGCTGCAGGTGCATCACACTGAAAACTGTTTCTCACCAGGAGAGTGTGCATGAGGAGAGTTTCCATTAGAGGGTTTTTTTTTTTGTATGTAGCCTTTAATATTCAGTAATTATGTTTTAGTATCCATTTAAGCAGAGGTGTAGAGCTGTTTGTTAACCGGAGAGAGAAACATATGATGCTCACATGCATACAGATGACATGCATGCTGCTCCTACCATTCAGAGACGTCATGAAGTAACCTCTGTTCTGGAGAAACTTCAGGCTGTCCAGTCTGTACCTCCGGATCAGATTCAGGATCCACCACATACGACTGTATTTCAAAACTTGTCATTTTAGAGTAAAGAGTAGTTAAGTTTGCTGTTTACTTCTGGCTCTGCTTTCTGCACTGGTAAAATGAGGCGGCGGGGCTCGGCACCGCTCGGCAGCAATTCGGAAGTCCTCGGGAATGGGCTGGGGGGGTGGAGTAAACTACACAGAGTGTTTTTTCGCGGGATGAGGAGAGATGCAGAGAGAGAGACGCCGTCCTGAAGGTCTACAACGCTTTGTGTGCGGGTAATCGCATGTAGCTGCTCTATAGGAGTCCAAGACTCAGTACAAAGGCCCAAAAATTAGCATAATATGTCCTCTTTAAGTAAGCTGTGGATGTTGTCAAGTCATCATCAAATTGATCTCGGTGGTTCCTGCCCTTATGGCCGATGGATTGGGCTATTGTCTAGTGTTGTACAGTGTACCAATATTAGAAAGGCATTGCGGTACCCAGCTCTTTAAATGATACAACACCACGCTCCTGGGCCCGGCTCCAGACATGGACCCCAGGCTCCCTCCGAGCAGGGTCACAGTACTTTTTCCTTGCTCTTGTACAAAGGGCAGGATTTACTAAAGGTTTGTGTGTAGTAAAACGCGTGCAAACTGATTGCACATGCAAAAAAATGTACAAAGTGATTTACTAACAGTGCGCGCTAAGTTTTGCGTCTGTCAAAGGTGCAAAATAGCGCGTCTACATCCAGTTAGTACGTCTGCCCTGATGAATATGCAATCTGGGGCATTCACACGCAATTTTGCATCTTTTGGGAGGGGAAAATGTAAATGCATTAATTTAGCACACGCAACGTGATTTATCAAACTTTTGCTCATCGAAATTGCGTCTATATTATACGTGTCAAAAGGAGGTGCAAACGGTTTGTATGCGTAATTGCGCACACATTTCTGAGGTTATTGTTGCAAGAAGGAGACATCGAAACGATGAAAGGAGACACAGAGAACGCATTCTTCACCCTCGCGTGAACATTTTTGTAACAAACGAGGAAACAATCATTAAAACATATCGCCTATCCAGCATTGTCACTTTGGAGCTGTTGGAGGAGGAGTTTTACATTTTTCTGCATCCGAGTCACTCCAGCATACGGTAGCTGTTGCAGCTGGGATCTCCCGATCCCATTTTTCAGATGTGCTGTCTGAATGTGCAGTGCGTTTGTGCGTCACCAAAATATCCCGGGTCAGTACATGATTCTTTTATTCTGAGAAAATTTTCTGTTTTCCAAGTTGCGAGATGGCGAGTTTGGAGATGAGTCAATTAGTAAAATCCTTTGTAAAATAATTTATTACATTAAAAACAAGAGCATGTTTCATATGTTTTGTAAGGTGACAGTGCACCTGGTCAGTGGCATCTCATCCACAGTCTTCTGATATCTTGATATTTTCTTTTCACTTCATCCACTGTTCGCATCGTTTTACCAACAGCATTTACCTTTTTCACAAATTTCTTCCCATATAGCGTTCCTTTGTGCAACAGTCAGATTTCTTTGCTGTAGCTCATTTAAGTGTTTATTGCCTTCATCTACCGACACCTCTAATTCCATAGGGTCGGATTTCACTTTGCGCTTTCTTCTCTTCAAACTTGCCATGCTGCAAGACGCAGCATGAAACACGCAAAACTCTCATTTAAATAGGGCGTCTCCAACACGTTTGCACCCGCTGCCATTTATGCACGCAATCTTAGTAAATCACCCGCAAACTGCGGTTCCGCCCCACACGCAAAATTCTAGATTGCACAAGCAAATTAGTACACGTTAACTGGGATCTTATAAATCCAGCCCAAAGTCTTTTAAGTTTTAAGCTGTATTATTTCTTATTATTGCGACAGCATTAATGGAATGACCCAGTGGATGTGGTACGTTATACAGGTGAATGATTGAGCAGAATCATTTTTAGGCCAGTTTTTCAAGCAAAGTGGTCTGTCTGTGTCGCCACCCTGTGTCACTGCAGTGCAGCTTTCTGACTAGGAGCTCCCAGTCCATTTGTATCTGCTGCCATTGCCATTAGACTTCAACCAGAGGTTCAAGTCTCAGTGACAGACAGACACTTATCTCCTCTATGAAGTGTTTGTCACTGGGGAGCATTATTATAACCTGTGATGGACTGTCCAGGATCAGCCTCTTCCTCTTCAGCTATTAATCTTATGTTAGCATTCAGTTTTCTGTCTGTTGTGGTGTAAAATGTTTTCAAACTGTTGTCTATTGTTCTTAATAACACAATATTATGTCTGCCTAATACAAAAACCATGAACATTTTTGCAGCATTTAGTCTATAAACTGATCTGAAAACAGTAAGCAGTGCACCACATGTGTCATGTCAGTTATCGGTTTTAGTGACTTCGGTTCTTCAGTGTGATAGAGGACGTTACACACTGAAAACATCTGTCTGAGATTATATCACTGATGAACTTACCTGAGCAGACGAGTCTCAAGATCACAGGCCAGTCAGATCGTCTTGCACAAGCCCTCAGAGAAGATCCAGACTGAACACAGGAGGACGTGATCTGCCACGCAGGTGTGCCTGGGGATCTTTTCCACTCCATTGAAACAGCAGAGCCACAGTCCAGCGCTCTACAGGCAACAGCTGTGTCCTTCAGGGTCAAGTCAGAGCCACTTACTGGTTTCCACTCTCCACGTTTCACCTCCAGGGTCCCAGAACAGCGACTGGATCCTCCCACCAACCTGATAGGTTCTGAACAGAAACAAGAGAGTCATCAGTAAAAGAATAAAGTGAGTTTCAGTAGAACAGAAATCAATCAAAGCTGCAGCTCCTCTTCTACCTGAGCAGGTGAGTCCAACAGCTTTACCAGGTGAGCAGGTGTTTCTAGCTGAGTCTGAGTGTCTACAGTCCAGGAGAGCAGACTCATTTCCTCCACACTGGAACTCTTTGGT
>JAJHUR010097657.1:0-32805 GCA_027495735.1 Lutjanus campechanus
CCTAAAATGAAAATTCAGTCATTATCTACTCACCGTCATGCCAATTGAGGGTCGGTTTTATTTTGTTAGTCCACAAAACACTGCTGGAGTTTCACAGGAAAACAGTGCAGCAGAATCTCCCAAACAATGCAAGGGACCAGTTTTCAAACACAAAAAACAACTGGAAAAAATAAATCAATAAAAAAAAAATAGCCTCCGTACTGTTCAACTGGCATAATCGCAGTCTCCTAAAGTCCCGACATGTCATTAGCACAGCAGCACACCACACATACCCAGTTCAGATAGTGCATGTGTACATGAATGTGCCTCCAAGCTAAGGATCTACAGTGAAGATGCAGGATGAAACCATGGTGTAAATAATTTTTTTTCAGTCAACTTAGCATGTTGGGGCTTAAGGAGACTTGGATTACACCAGGTGAGCAACATAGAGGCATTTTATGTTTTTATTCTGTTGGGGTTTTTTTACGTTTGAGAACTGGTCTGCAAAATTCCAGCTGTATTTTGTGGACTAAAAAAAACCTGACCTGCAGTTTTCATTTTTGGGTGAAACACTTCATCTAGTAACAAAAGGGAAGCTCTGTGGAGAGAGAAATATTAAATTTCCATCTGTCCCCAGGTATGTGGTTATGGTTGGATAAAACCACTGTGGACTACACTAACTGGGGTCCAGGTCAATTTGGAAGCAGCACTTATGCTGGGGTTAGAAGTGAAGATGGGACATGGATGTCAGCTGACCGGTGGTACAACAGAGGAT
The DNA here is from genome assembly GCA_027495735.1 of Lutjanus campechanus. Lineage (NCBI taxonomy): Eukaryota > Metazoa > Chordata > Actinopteri > Lutjaniformes > Lutjanidae > Lutjanus > Lutjanus campechanus. The sequence goes on from JAJHUR010097657.1 coordinate 755, forward strand.
ATATCTGCAAAAGTCCTAAAGGTGAGACGATCACACTTGGATACGGTTTGAATTACTGCTTTTACAATAACAGGAATGTGTAACATATGTTGAAACTCAGAAATTAAATCAAAAACATATTTAGCAATTGATTTTGACAGAGTATATTGTGAATAAAATGATACAGAAATAATATGCCTTTTGTAAAGTTTTTTGGTCATGTTTGTTTCTAGTATTACTACAAGTACCACCAACAACAGCTGGTAAGTTCAATCTCTTACCATTTTTATTTGACTTATAAATGTTGGGGTTTTTTTGGCTCATCATCTATCTTGTTGAATCTGCACAGGAACTCCTGCGGTGGATACTCAAACTGGTGGCCACATACTTTTGACAGTCGGGCTGGTCATTACTGTGATTGCCATAGGAGCAGCCATCCTCTTATTTGTCTTCAAGAAGTCTGGCCGCCGCTTACCAATCCCCAAAAGGTCAAGTGCCATTGACAACCCACTCTTCTTCAACAATGAGCAGACTGAGCAACACCAATAAACTGCTAGCAAATGCAGTGGAGGAGAACCCTGGGCCTGATATAACTGTGTGACGCAAATACAAGCAGAATCAACTGGGGCACAGAATGTATCTTGGTCAGAGGGCATTCTCCTTTGCATAACCAAGACTTACATTTTCTGTTTTGAAATGAGAAAAGTTTCAGTGCAGTTGGCAATAACTGGCCTTACTGAATTAAACAATTTAAAATGTAGGTTGTCTTATTTTACATACAAATCTATTTGTAATCATTTGAAATTGTTTTGAATTGCATATTTTCTAACAAGATTATATTTTATCTGTCTACAAATTCTATTTGATTTTAGAAGAACTGTAGTAGGAAACATTGTAACAACCCATGAGTATCTGCACTGATTGTTGTGGAGGTGACGGTACAATTGGTACTGCTTTCTCTGCTCTGTTCTGCGTGTTTCAAAAAACGCACATGGAGCAGAGCAGAGTAGAAACATTTGAAATTACTTCAGTTATTGGCACTCATTACGTTGATGTAAGTGCAATGAAAGTTTCCCAATAAGAGTAACTTATTATTGTAATCCATCTAAAGCCAAAGACAGACTGATGTTGACACACAAAATATTAATATTTTTGGACACACTATGATCTAATTTTACCTCTTTGGGCCTTGAACAGTTACTGAAATTAAACCATGAGAGATGTTTAAAAGAGAGAAGTCTCACATGACAAGGAGACACAATTGGACACTGACAACGTGTTGTACTTTATCAAGTCATTATATGTTATTTAAGATGCTATCTAAGATTTAAGATAAATGTAGTGGCATAAAAATACATTATATCCCTAGAAATATAGGAAGAAGTAGAAAGTGGCATGAAACAGGAAACTGATTCATAATGAATTTTGCAACAACGTTGTCCATCTGTCCTTGTTCTTTGATGTGTGAGTTATTTTTTATTTTTTAAATTGTGGTGATGTGTATTTGGATTTCAGAATTGTTTTGTTGAGCTGTTATGCTGACTGTCTTGTGTTTCTCTGTTTTTTCTATCTTGGAACATGTTGGAAATAACTATTTTCACTTAGCGTATCATTTGGATTTTTTGTTTCTGTGTCTAATAATCCATAAAATCAATCAATCAATAAATCAATCAATCAAGGCATCATTGACACAAACCTTTCTCATGTCACCACATACTAAAGAAAAGCCTACAAAACATTATCATCTGATATTTCTGTATAATTCAACCTTTAAAGTGATACTCCACTTTACATGATAGCCCACTCAGTATGTACTCACCACTATGCCGATGTGATGATGGGTGAAGGTCCTCAGTTCACAAAACAATCCTGGAGTTTTAGGAGAAACAGGGTAGCAGCCTCATCCAGTACAATGGCAATGAATGATGACCACGGATAAAATGTTAAAAATAGAAAAAATAATGTCGCGGCTCACGGACACTTCGTATATATCTTAATGGACGCACGTGCGGAAATCTCATGAGATCGACGCCATGTTTACATCCGTGATATCACACCCACCACAGTGCTGATCACAGCTACACACAGTAAGACACATTGCTTGCATGAAGTTGATGTCAGTGACAGATTCCAATGACAGGATAAAGAGAAGACAGACTGTCCACAAGGAGACAGAGCAGCTGAACAATGTCAATGAACAGCCGTAAACTTTGTAGCTCTTCAGGTCAATGTTAATGGTGCCCATAACTGCTGACTATTGAAGTTAGTTTTCACATACCAGCTCTGCTGTCAAAGAGTACAGGAAGACACTGTAGTAATGCTACATAAACAGGGACTTTTTCTCTTTTTTTGGCAGTAAATACAACACACAACGGCACAGCCGCCTGGTGTAAATTAGGGGCAAGAACAAACAAAGCACAGAGCATCTTCTGAGCAAACATACCCACTCAAATCCAAACTGAGGATTGCCTACATCTAGCTCAATATGATCAATCAAAATTCGAGCCAACACACAAAAAAATATTTACTGACAGAGGTATTACCCTCACCTAGCTCTAGCTACTAGGCCACTTCAATATATATGGCACCGAATTAATAATGTAACTTATACATTATGATATTCTGGACCTTTATTTAAGGAATTTTCAGTAACTAGACATCTGTGAATATTTTCATCCTGTCCTTTCTAACGCTTTGAGAACCAACTATAACTTGAGGTAGCTGTCTAGCTTCAGCAAGAATGACTATTAACTATGGTAATTATTAGCGGAAAGTAGATTACATAATGTAAGATAGTGGTTCCCAAACTGAAACGAAGTTGAATGAATAGGAGTTAAGTGGGGAAAATAAACAAGATTTTACTGATACTGTTGTGTTGTCCTTTCTCTAAAATTTCACTTGGATCTTACTTATTTGGTGCCTCCCCTATCGGTGTTAATGATTGATACAAAAAAAGGCTTCTGAAGTTGGGCATGCGAGAAAAAGTTAGAGAACCACTGGTGTAATGCATATTTTAGACTAAAGTAAAACTTCAGACTTGAAAAAAAAAGTAAGTAAAAAAAAAGTACAATTTAACTTAACTGCAGTAATGTGAGTAGTTGTGATTTGTTACTTCGACCATTGATCACAACACAACTTAAAGACAAAAACAAGGGAGGAAGTCATCGTCATAAGTAACTAACAGACCTGCTGCAGCCTTCACAAAAGGTGGCTGAACAACAAATAATTGCACAAATTCAAACGTTCTCAAATTATGCAAGACACGACTACAGACGCTGTAACCACAAGCAGCAGTTAAAACACAATTGCAACACAGCGCAAAATATAGCTAACCTCATAAAATCAAAGAAAACACAGAGACATAGGTATCTATGGAGTTTGTAGACAGAAACTAGCGAGTGGAGGAGCACAGACAGACAGAAGTTGTATCTGACTCACGTTATTTGATGTCGAAATTCATGCTCTTCTCTGTCATGACGATTGAGAACCCATGCCATATAATTTCCAAGTCCAAGTCCACTTGTTGCCGTGTTGGTCAATGCGGTTGTTATCCCTGTCTCCTGCCTCAATCCTAGATAACTAGCCAAAAACACCTAGCGTTAGCATATTAAAGTTAGCTAGCTACAGCACACACTAACTGTCTTCACAGTTCAATTCAGAAGTTTTTAACGTTAAGTGTCGAGAGATATTTTTTAAAAGTTTCAAGTGATATTTTCGCAGTGGTATGACAGTATCTAATTGTATGTTACTAATACTTTTCTTAATCAAATGATGCTCACCTGAGTCTCTTCAGCAGACATCGCTGTTACCACCTCTGTCCGCACACACCGAATGACATTTGCCAGCCGTTACATCCTGGGGGCGCTGTTTCGTAAATTTGTGCTGCCTTCACCTGCTCCTCGGAGGGTCCCATTTCCCGAAGGTGACACACGAAAACTCATGAGCACATACAAAACAAAAACTGTTTCCAGGTGCGTCAGCTGCACTAATGAATGAATGAGGACAGAGACGTCAGCATTAATATTCCCAAGGACGTCCCATTCACCTTGTCTCACTTTACCATCAATGGAAATGTTCAGTTTAATGTGATTTACTATACTAAATAAGCTAATTATTCGCTTCGGAGTTACCGTTGCTTACAGTTACAGTTCCAACCGTAGAAACGAACGGACTATTTTTTCAAGCAGAAGCAATGAAAACTTTTGTAAATCAATAAAATCATATTTAGATCGACATTTTATGTCAAACTTTTGATTTCTTTAGTGAGTAGCCGTGTAATAAGCAGTCGGGGTCCTGCATCACCCTGTCGGGGTTTATTTCTCTATAGTGACCGGCTCGCTCTACATTATCCCTTACATAATGCCTTGCTCTCTGTATGTTGTGTAGTGGAAGCTTCCAAGGATGACCAAAGCGTGTACTTTTCAAACGGAGCATTTTAATCTCCATATGCTGCAGTTACAAAGTAGAAAGTTGAAAAAGGGAGTAAACAAACGGGCCGCTGTGGGTGGCCGACTCGTGCTCGTGACCTCACTAAGCTAGCGACAAAACATGCTCAACACGTTACTTCCTGTATTTCAAAATAAAAGCATCCTCTTTGTATTAATAAGTAACGGAACTGCATTTACTGAGAATAATGTATAATACCTCCTTTACTACATTTAACTAAACAACATAAATCGTGTCATTTAATTAGCATGAACTTCACTTCAAATAATAAAATACAATACAATAATTCACAACACTGTACATGATCCTACTTATTATATGGTTGCATACCAAAAAATATTTGGCACACATTTATGTGACACAAAATATTAATTTTAAAATGATTTTATGGCTTTATTTTGCGAAAGTGACCTGCTCACTGCACATAATCCTGCTTGTTACATGATTTAACAATGATTTTATTGCTCCTCAGAGTCTATGATCAGAACCGTGTCCATAACGTCTGTACTTCATAACAGTCTGTTGTACATACAACAGTCTGCTATACAGAAATAATACACCTTAGAATGATGTAATTAACTCGTCAGAATTGAGTATTTAACAAAGCTATGTAATAATTACCCATACCATTTCAGGGTGATATCGTGTGGCACAATTTTTGTTTGAATGGGAGAATTCAGACCAACCCCAACCCTGGAGACAGCTGCAACACGACAGGGGACAGTTGCAACATCTTAATAATACATTAAATTTCACTAATTAACTTTAGATTTTTTGTCTCAATAAGCTAGTATTCTAAAATTATGCATTATTTTACAAAAATATTGTTGTATTATTCATCTATCATCTTTGACATTAAACTTTCTGTCACAAAACATAATTTTGGTTGATAACAGCACAGTAACATCTGATTAAATGTGATGAAGAGGTGAAATAATCATTTTGTATGTGAATGTCATCTACCAGCTGTAAGGTGCTGGAAAAGCTTGAAAATGAACATTGAAAATGCTTGAAAGGAGCTTGAATTTGATTTTGGAAAAGATGTTTGAACCCTGAAACTTTTAGTTGACATATTATACAAGTCTGACTATGTGAACCTCAGAACACACCAAGTCTTGAGGAGCCCCTGTCATTCTTGGTGCCCCCTAAGGTGGGTCCAGACCCCAGGTTGGGGTCCAGGCCCATTGGGGTTGGTGTTGGGGTCCGGGCCCATGATGTAATTGAGTTACATTGTTAGTGATGTCAAGCCACAGGTTAACCCCGTTATTGAAGGGCACAGATGATGACATAAGTCATGTCTGTTGGAGACACATGTCTCACACACACGTGCTTATGAAGATGGAATGTGACGCCATGGGGGTCCTACCCCCCACAACAACAGAGGAGGGGACAAAGTGAGTTGAGACCAGCTTTCCCAAGGCCGGTTAATGCTCGCTGACTATGACCCAAAGTCAGCACCTCAACTCGTTCACCTCTGAACGTGTGGGGGATGTAATCATTTTGTATGTGAATATGTCATTTACCAGCAGTAAGGTGCTGGAAAATGCTTGAAAGGAGTTTGAATTTGATTTTGGAAAAGATGTTTGAACCCTGAAACTGTGATTTTATGTGTGCAAATCTGATTTTGTGGCCCTCAGGACACACAAAGTCTTCTTCAGGACCCCCTGTAATTTCTAGCACCCCCCTAAGGTGGGCCTGGACCCCAGGTTGGGAACCAATGCTTTAGAGCATGTGCTATGGATCGTTGAAAGAGGGCCCCTGAGGACCTCTGTAATGTGTAAAACATTCACTAAAGATGCACGATATTTTGATATTTTGATATATATGCTCATTTGCTTTCTGGTGGAGATTTAGAAAAGAACCCACTCTCATATTAAATCCATTAAATACTGGTCAGCTAATACACTGGCATCATGTCTGTTTTAAGATGGAATCACATTCAGTGTAGTTGGCATTAGCTGGCCATCATTAACAAAATAACATAGACTGAAGGTTATCTTATTTGGAATTATCTCAATTTGAAATTGCATCAAGGACAAATTCAGTGCTCTGGACAATAATAAGTGAGGGAGGTGCTGACATCTTCAAATAAAATTTCACTTAACACCTTCTTTGTTTTACATTTTAATGGTTTTCAACAATAGAATGCATATTTGTCAAAATTAACTTCTGAATGCTGTACAAAACAAAAAATAACCAAAACAGTCAAACAATTCAATCTCATCAAATCAAAGCAATCATACACAGAAGGTCAAGTTCTACCAAACAGTGCAACAGGCTCTCTGGTTCTCCTTACATTTACCTAACAAGGCAATTATGAAGTATGTACAAATGCATAGAGATTGTATTCAAGCAATATATTTTATCACAAGAAGATGCATAGAGTATCCAGCATATAAGCACAGGTCAGTGTCACCAAAGTGTTTTCATGCTTCCAGACAGAGCAAATGCAAGTCAATAAATATGCTTTAACACCATTTAGAAAAAGTAGGAAACAAAGTGTGACTTCCCTTTAGAATCATGTAGAAAAATAGTTTGACTTTCCATACCAATGTTTAAAATAAACTGTTGGCTTTTGAAGAAACACCAATTTAAACATAGAGGGGCAGAGTCAGATGAGAAGTCTGTTGTTCCCCACAGTTATTTGAACATTTGACTAGACAAAACATTCCTTTGTGTAACCTTGTAGAAACAAAAATCATAAAAATGCATTTATTTTATGGAAGCCGAGAACAGTCGTTTCAATTATTTTATTTTTTCCCATTATAACAAGTTAAATACTTCACTATGTTGGGATAACAGGTGTTTACTTGTGATAACCAGGCCTGGGCTACCACTAATGTTTTTTTGTTTTTTTTTACCAATTAGTGTATAAAATGTCAAAAATGGTGAAAAAATGCCCATTACATCCTATTTACAGTGATATAAAACATTCTAATTCTAATCTTACATTTGAGAGGCTAAAATCAAATAATGTTTGGCATTTGTGCTAAAAAAAAACATTATTACAATTAATCAATTAGTAAAATATTTGTTGATTACTTTCCCATCAATCGACTAATTGATTCATTACTCATTGCTGTTTTATACAGGGTAATAATTTTGCTATCTTGGGAAAACCATTAAACGTTTTGGACTTTTGAACCTCTTGTTTTTCTCAAAATGCAGCCAGTTGCCAGTTCATTAAGTACACCTAGCCCGGTAATGAATCATCCGTATGATCTATATGATAATTTAAGAGGATTTATAGAAGACAATTTATGTAACTATCTAAAAACTTAGTATCTCAAAATAATGAGAACCTTTCTCAAATATATCTCAATATTAACTTAGTTCAAAGTAATATTTTGAGAACGTTTCTCATTATCTTGAGATACTAATATAATATTTTAAGGATCTTTTTCTTTCGTCACTGTGGCAGAAATGGGCTTTAGTTTTTGCCGCTGTTGAACTTAATTATGTCCACCTCATTTACATCAAGATTTTTAAATTCCATTATTTATTTAAAAAATCATTCATGTATCTTTAAATGACTTAGTGACTGTTTTGTTTTTTTAAACACATTTTAATATTTTAATTGGAACTATTTGATGATTTAATTGCCTGTTAAAATATCAAACACTGAATTACTTTGTAAGTTGATCTATGTATGTAAATACATTTATTATTTCCTATTTTTAGTGCACAATTGATTGTTGACCGTTCCTAAGTCTTGCCCCTTTTTGCTCGTTTCTCCTAAGTTGAGCAAACTTGGTACTTCTGTCAGCGTTCTCCTTTTCCTGTAAAAGTGCCATATAGGATCACATTTTAAGTTAGTTAGTGTGAGCAAAATGCTATCTCACTAGTTAGCTGATGATTGATGTATATCAGCTAGATAGACAGTATTTTGCTAACATTAGTTAACTTAAAATGTGACCCTGTGTGTCACTTTTACAGGTCCCCCAGCAACATCTTTTAACTATCCACAAAATTTGATTTTCTTTTCAACACAGATAAGTCTGTCACACAACGTATCTAAGCTCAGGAAACAAGAAAAGAGAAAGCTGACAGAGGTTCCAAATTCCTCAGCTGTTAGTGGAGCACAGAGGGGAAAGGGGCGGGGCTTAGGAAGAGTTAGTTATTTGATGAAATGCCTTATTACCACTACTGTGAAACTTGTGGTCCTCCATGTGACACCTCCACAGTTTCAGAAAAAAACCAACATTATAACCTTCATGAAGTTATGATTGTTATATTAGGCTGCATTAGTTTTAGCTGGGTGCACCTGATAAACCAGCAACTCTGTACGTATCCTGTTATCACAAGAAAACAACAATTTTATCAGTAACAACAACCACAACCGTCCTTGGATTGCGTGACCAATGAAAAAATTGCAAACTCTAAAACAGATGGTGCATGAGCACACTGTTGCATTTGTTGACTAATGTTTGTGCAAAAATTCACTCTGAGAGAGCCATGTGAATTAGGTAAAAGATAAGACAGACAAAAACCAAGAGACAGTATTCATGTTGGTAAAGAACAAGAAAGAAGGACGACGCATGAGTGGCAGAGGATAAAAATTAAAAAAACAGCAAACAATACGAGGAGAAACATTGTCTACAAAGATGACACACCACTCTGCCCCGTCCATTAGTGCATTATAACTTGAGCAGCATAAAACCATGCACCAACAGACAGAAGAAACAAACACGGTCACGAGTGTATGTAGGAATCCCTGTGCCATTGCCGTGCATCTCTGTCTCTATCTCTGCCTCGATCCCTATCTCTATCTCTGTCTCTTTCCCTGTCCTTGTGTCTTTCTCTATCTCTGTCTCTGTCCCTGTCTCTGTCCCTCTCTCTGTCCCTGTCCCTGTCTCTGTCTCTGTCTCTGTCTCTGCCATGGTAGTGGTGGTAGTTGTGGTGATTGTGTGCAGGATAGTGATCCGGGTGGTGTGTCCGTGGTGGCATGTGTGTGTGATGCCTGTGCTGCCGGTTGCGTTCGTTGTGCTCCTGCTCATAGTCCTCCCCGACATGTGGCTGGCTGTTGCCACGGTGATGCTGGTGGTGGTGGTGGTGGTGATGGTGGTGGTTGCTGTTGTGATGGTGGTGGTTATGGCCCTGGTGGTTATGGCCCCGGTGGTTATAGCGAGTGTCCTCCTCGTCCTCTTCTACTACGTCCTCCACCTCCTCCTCCCTGTCCTCGGGCAGGTGCCTGCGGGGAAGCCTCTGGGTGTAGTCCCTGCTCGACTGTGCCTCCTGGGCTCCGGATGTTTGGTTGTGCTGGGAGTGGCTGTGATGCTCCATCCGGCGGTGGTGGTGGTGGTGGTGGTGATGGTGGTGGGTGTGCTGGGGTCTCTTTGGTTCAGTCCTGAGGAGCCGCTCCTCCTCCTCTCGTTGGCTTTCCTCGACCCTCTGGTCCTGTGCTGGGGCTGAAGGGGGCTCCTGGTCTAGATGGTTCTCCCGGGAACCCTTCCTCTTGGGGGCAGCTGACTTCTTGTTTTTCTGTCCTTCCTGGGACAAGAAAATATAACATAATCGTGACATACACACATGTAAAGGACATGCATGCATAGACAGCTTGCTTAAACACAAAAACACACTGAATCCTATATGTCTTTACCTGCACACTAAAGTTGGCAAAAGTTATTTATTAATAAATAAATGAGTGATATTAATGAAATGTGAAAACTACTACACACTTGTATTTCCATGTCAATGTGCACAAACGCAAACATACACACACACATACACACAGCCACAGCTGCTGTTAGAGAGGCAGCTGGCCCTCACGCGCCTAAACTGGCAATCACACCAGAGGCAATCTGAATATTTTTGGATGATAATACCCTGTTTTATCAGGGGACCTGGGGCCACTCAGTGCAGCCTTGTGCAATTACTCACATGGAAACAGACGCAATCGCTACCTCGGGGTTCTCCGCATCTGTTCCACAGCTACTGCAACTACTGTTTATTTTTACTATTAATGAACTGGTCCATTTTTAACTTTTGATTGATTTATGTTTATGATTTCATCTGTTATTTTGTGTATAAGCACCTTACCAGTGTATGTAATGTCTTTGTATATGTGATGGCCTTTTTCAGAGCAGCTATTTTGACATTAAATAGCAGGTGTTAACAATGATACAACTTAAGGTTTTGTTCCATTCAGATAAAACAGATGCCATTGTGCATGTTGGCTCATTGTGTGTACCATACCATTTCATAACAATATGACTGCCCTGAAAAAGGTGTATTGTTGGGAGATGAGTGGTTAAAGGTCCGTTTTCACACAATTTAATTTTTGCTCTCTTTGCGCCACAAAAAAAGAATCTGCAGATTCTGTTTGGGCCTAATAGTGATAAATGCAAGTTCCCCAAAAGTAGTTTTTGGAAATCAGGGTTTGAATTCAGTTTTTAGCAAGTTGCTTTATTTCTAAATACTAAAAATAAATCCATGTATAACCTATCATGATGTGGCAATGTATTCTCTGTCCCATGAACCATGTAGAAAACTCATCTATAATAATCTGTTCTTTAAACAATATATACTTAGCTACAGCAGAATTTGAAGTTATCTCACTCACCAGAGGCAGACCTATCTCATTTCTTCACCTTTCCAATGGAATGGGATGAGGAGAAATGACATGAAAATGTTAGATGAATAAATGGAGACAAATACAGATGCAGCACAATGTGAAGTTCCTCTGTCTATAACACATTCCTGCTGAGCTCATTATTTACTATGCAAACATTTTCCTACACTCAGCAGAGTCTATACAGATGAGATGAGTGGGATGAGATGGGATGAGATGGGATGACAGTATGAAAATGATATATCCTATAACTTTATTGCTTATGTAGTGTTCCTCTTTTATATGTCTGTGTTTGACTTACCTGTATCGGTGAAGGACTGGTGGGCAGTGTGTTCTCAGCTAGCTGGGCCACCAGTGCATTGGCAGGCTCCATCTCTGGTGGATGAGTGGCTCTCCAGTAAGACTCCAGATAATCAGCAATGTGCTCACAGGCATCAGTCAGCTGGTTCTCATCTAAGATGACATCAAACATTTCCTGCAGGACAATAAGAATAAGGACAAGAACAAGTAAAAGACCATCAGGAGGAAACAAATAAAGGACTGGCCTGTAACTTAGACAGTAGATTAAGATTCATAAACTGTGTGGCAGAGGTGTGCGTGGGCTTTAAAAATAACATATTGTTGGTCATCACATAACGATGTAATAAGGTCTTGCAATGAGATTCGGAGAAAGAGATATAAGGAATAAAAGTCATCTCAAAAAGTGACCCCCATGTGAAAAGAGACATGAACATTCAGTGAAGACTTTGAATTTGACATCAGGACATAACATGCTGGATTTGACTATGTAGTCTACAACACAGATATGTATAGTATAATTAGGGTTTTTAAAAAAAATGAGATTCATTTGAGGACACCAGAACACAACTCAGTGAATTCTTTCAAAATCTTGACTGCATGACTGAAAGTCAATCAACACCCAGCCCGTACTTTGTGTTATGAGAGACTTTGCATATACAGGGTAGCAGCTACTGCTAGTGTACCAGTAGTTAAATGTAAATGAATGCAGTTTTAATCAGGTCTTCCTATATTTCCTTACCATTGACATTGTAATGGTGACATTCACTGCTGGATAGAGTTTTGGCTGCTGTTACTTTTCACACATTAAGACTTTACCACCAGCCCCTAAAACAGCTCTGTTTTCTCTAGAACATGATTTCTCCAGCTTCTGTAAATTTAGTTGTAAGAATATATCAGAAATGAGCCATGTCTTGGTTTTGTGCCAGTCTGTCATGTGACAGTAATTAATTGCTTGTTGAATGTGTAGTACGTTTGCTTCTTATCCATGAGTAGATGCATCGCCAATCGTTCCAGACCTCTGACTCTGAATAAAAATCTAATGTGGAGCTGATGAGTAATAAGTTTAAAAACCCCTGGTCTAAATGTTGTGTCAATGCTGACTCCCTACTTTATTTTTATTTTTTGCCTAATAATAGTAAAATCCAAATACACAGAGTTTAAAAATACCAGATTCTGCTTAAAGAACTGAATATTGACTGTAATCTGTCTTTGTCATTTTACTAGCACACAATGGAAGAAATCAAGATTCCTCCAGTACCATGGTGCTACACAGAGCCAACTGTTTTCTTTTCTTTTCTTTTCTTTTCTTTTCTAGTCAATCAACTACTTAAAATACATGGCCATGCAAAGTTATTGTTTAAAAAACGGTTAAAAAACATTTAAATAGTTTAAAACTGCTGTTGATATTAACATAGGCTAAGTATAAACATGCTTTACAAACCCTCTGCAATATTCTGCAAAATTACAAACTTGTAGAAGTTTTCCCAGAAAAAAAATAATGAGGACATAAAGTCAGTGTCCACTGTCAGTGGAGCTAGAACCCTGCATGAAAAATCAAGGAGCCACCAATGTGTTTCTCAGAACTGTTTCCGTTCAATTTCTAGTCAGGTATTATTAGTTTAACAACTTAAACTACAGAGACAAAGCCAAATGTATAACAACTGAAATATCTAACAGTCTAACATGACATGACAACAATCCATCTATTCAAAATGTAGTATTACTGAGCATTTACTACCACTGCATCAGTTTTAGACAGTGGCCACTAGATGGCACTCACCGGCGGGCATTGGGCAAGTTTGTCTGCTGCCACCAGCTGAACATTAAGATGTTTGGTCTGTGACTTCCCTCGTGTCTTGATCAGTCTTGTCAACACCTACAAAGCAGAACAGATGGAGATGAAGGAGAGAGGGGATATTCCTTTAGAATATGCACTTAGTACAAAATACTGAGCGCAGTGAGGAGCAGTCAGTCCAAAAGAAGCTGCAGGTCTCTGCTGAATCTTACCTTTGGTGAGGAGATCTTGACATAGACTAGGATTGGTGCCAGGGAGGTCTTGGACACCTGGAGAGGGTGGTTAACCGTGTCTGCATCTAGAACCACGAGCTGCAGGCTGCGGGCGAGCTCAAAGATACGCTCCACCTCCCCCTGGATCTGGGCTGCAAAAGCACAGAGTAAAAGCATGAATTTGATATCTAACATCCAGGAAACCCATCAGTTGTGCATATTTTTATTTAATTGTAAGCATGTAAAACAAGGTTCGTAAACTTACAGCACATCTTTTCCTATCATTGACCTGAAGCTTGGAATTGTAATTTCACAACTTTATAATTTATAAACACCCACATTATACCACTGTGTGCATTTTTGAGTGATTTCAGGTGTGTTTGCATTACCAGAGCTGGATTTTTTGTTTTTCTCTTTTTTCTTGAATCAAGATGCAGAAATGAGGATACAGTCTGAAGTCTTTTATTTTGAAGGTTAGACCCCTCCCAAAACTAGAGGTGGAAATAAATGATCAATTTATATGTTGTGATTGAAAGTTCCTTCTTGAAACGGGAATTGGCAAAACAATCTCACCACAAGGTCCATTTACTCTACCAACAAGGAGAAATCCTTACAGTGCTCAGAAAAGGGAAATTTGACCTACAATCTACAATTCCCTGATTACTGGGAAACCATGTGATGTGTCCAAAAGCTCTAAAACAACTACTACATAGACTTTGTAGAGAGCTTGTTTTGTCAAACAAAGTTGTATGTAGGTTTTGTAACTATTAATCAAACCTTTTCTGCATCTCAATTCAACACAACAAACAAACAAACAAACAAAAAAAAAACATGTATTCTTATTTCTATTGTAGAAACCAAGAAAAGAACAGACTTTTAACTCACATGACAAATGGAGAACAGTTCACAAAAACTTCAACAAATTGAAAATGTAAATCTTACCTATGATGAAATACTGCCTAATTAACACTATAAAAACTAGCCTATTTGATTTAATTTCAGAGGGATAGTGTTTGCACTTCCTTAAATTTTTAAGTTGATTTAATTTCTAAAGACAGTTTAAGGTAATTTTGTAATGATTCAAAACAACTTAATTTGTCTAGTCTAATTAACTTGATATTAATTCAGTTGTACTTGTTGAACATGTTCAGTATATTAAATTGCATCAGTAAGTTTATTAAATTGAACCAACAACTTATGTCACACTGACAGACATAAACAAATTTGATTTCCTTTTCTGTTTTTTCAGTTTGAAAAGTCTGTTCAGCTGCTCATGCATGCTGGGAAGTCTACTAATGTGCTGATTATGTTTAATTAGAAACTCTATACAGTAGCTTAGATTCATTCAACTCATCATGTCAAGTCAAAATACTTAAGTTAAGTTTAATTAACTTGAACACATAAAACTTGTATATTTATGTTAAGATAATGAGAAAAGTTTAGTCGATCCCACTAAATTCCTGTTGTTTTTTTAATCCATTGAGAAAAACCAGGATGTTACACTTTATTGAGAGCAGTAATTTAAAGATTGGCCACTAGAGGGAGAGCAGGAAAGTGGGGCATGGACAGAGAATTGTCTGTTTCAGACCTTTAAGAAGTTAAACTACCCACAAAATTAAATCTTACACATCTGTCAGACCACTAAAACAAATAAACAGCAGAGAACTTCTGCTTTTGTGTTTGTACACATTGATATGAGGTGGTGAATGAAAGGAAGGAAACATTCAAACAGACATGGACTACCAGTGCTTTCAGTCATACATACCGGCAGCATCTGGGATGAGAGAGAGAGCAATGAGAAAGACAAGAGTAGAGAAAACCAAGTAAATCTTATTCCGCTTCTGTTTGACACCCATCTTTTCTTTTTATAACTAAAGCGGGGATTCTGTTTAGCCTACTGCACACTGTCACTGGTTTGCAAAGACAGCAAACTCCAAGTAAACATCCAGTAAACACATTACTCTGTACTTTCTTTACATTTACTTTGCATTTCTGTGTTGGCAGAGTTTGTTTAAAACATTGATACCACCCTCATGTCCATACACTAAATATAAAGCTACAGCTAGTAGCAGGTTTGCTTGGCTTAGCATGAAGACTGGAAACAGCGGGGGAAGGTAGCTTGAATTAAACAACATGAAAATAATAAGTAACATGTTCATTAGATTTGCTGGTTGGGTAATTTTTAAAAACCTCGTTAACCTTGGAGTGGACATCATTTGGAAGTCTGATCACAACCATTTCATAACCAAATAAGACACATGAATTTTTCATGGCAATAAAATATTGATCATATCTATATTTTCTGGTTTGTAAGAGAGGTTCTGACTAGACCGTTATTGGATGTGGAAACAATGTCACCATCTGGCCATCCGCCACGTAACCATGATGTAGTTTTGGCATCTGTGCGGGACCATTTTTGGCCAGGGATACACTGTCACCACCCGAACAGTGTTTTGATTTTGACAGAGCCAGACCCGTCTCCTGTTTTTATGCTAAGCTAACTATCTGCTGTAGCTTCATACTTTGCGCAACATACAAACATGAGAGTGGTATCGATCTGCAAGAGAATAAATATCTCCTAAAATGTCAAACTATTCCTGTTTTTATCTCTATTTGTCTTAATTGAGGTGCAAACAGTGATCTGAAACATTATTATCCAGTTAAATAAGGGATCATCTATTCAGCATATAGACAAAAAATCATGAGTATAAACTGCACAATGTTAGATAAAAAAAAAAAAAAAAGTGAAAGTCTGACACATTAATTTCAGACCTGGGTCAGATGGTATCAGTTGCTTGTTTTAACCTAATTAAGGTTGCAAGTGGGTGAGATTTACCTCAAGGGACATTATTTTGGAAGTCAATTTACTGTACTTTTCTGTTACTGATACTATCTGAATTGTCCTGATGAGGTAAACCCCAAACATCTTACATCTCTACAAACAGATAAAAGAGACTGCTGGTTTCAGGTTGGCATGATAAAGCTGTGTACCTAAATTGGAGCGAGTGTTCGACCGGTCAATTAAGGCCTTTTTGCCTGGGTTGTTGAGGATGGACCGTTTAGCCAGAGAGATGTCTGCTGTGACCCGTGTAATAGTGATTCTGGAGAGGAGACGGGGAAACAGATATTGTTACACAGTCGTGATTTTCATTGTGTTTTATTTCCACATAAAAAGTGCAGCACTGAGGACTTGAATCAGAACTTACCTGCCTTCAAATCGATGTTTTAAAAAGTCAAATAGTGCTTTTTGCATCATATCTGTAACCTGGAATCACACAGGAAACATGGATTTTCAAAACAATTCCTTTATTAGAAAAAAACAGTATTTATTTGAAATACTAGATCAGGTTTCTGAATATTTAGAGCATCTTAAACCCCTCACAAGCCAACGGAAACTTACTAAGAGTGTGGCAAACTCACCTCTAAGCCCTTCAGTGATGGTCCCATTAGAACCACAGGACGCATTGTAGGCACTACATCATACATAGCCACCTGCTCCCCCTGCAGCCACACAGAAACACAAGTTTAATTCAGTATATGAGACAAAAGTGAATGTGAACACATATTCACACTGCAAGCAACATATATAGTCCAACCCATGTTTCATACTGGACGGTTTTCACATCTCAGTTTCTGTTAATTCACAGAGGACACAGGAGCAGAATGTGATGAATGTGATGATTAGTTGATCAACAGAGATTGAATTGACTGTTGCTCTTGCTTCTATTCTATTAAGCAAAACTGTCAACATTCATTGGTTTGAAATGACAGTAAGCTATAAATGTCTTTTATTTCTGGTTCAGTTCTACTTCAGATAAAACAAGCAATTTGAAGTCATTATATTAATTCTAATTCAGAATCAATAATGAAAATAGGAATACGCCAATCCCATACTCAGTGTTGGTATAGGTCCGATACTGGCCAAAATCACGAGATTGGATAGTGGGGGGAAAAAAAACAATCTGATACGGTCAATTAGCCTAAACTATCACGCAAATGCCTAAATAAACTTAAAGCGACATGCCTCAGAGAGAGAGATGTGTTACAGTAACACATACTGTATGTGCACTTGAACAGTAACTAAAACGAGAGTGAGACCTGTCGGCAGCACTGTCATCATGTCAGCTGTGTGGACTTATTTTAAGACCAAGGAAGAAAAAAGCAAAACGGTCGAGTGTAATTTATGCATTCATGCAATTTATTTCAATTTAATTTTGAATGGTGCTGACCAATCCAAAATGCTGCTAAAAGTTCTGTGTGGGAAAAAGTAAAAAGAAGTAGCAGTGTTGTATAACTGAGTCATGTTGTAGTCTGTGTAATTCTTCCTTCATGGGAGTAAAATATTTGTTTCACAGTTTGAGTATCCTGTTTTTAGATGGCTACATTAAGCAAAGTGCATCCATTAATTAGCATCTAAGCTGTTTAAGAGAGGGAAAAGATGGAATCAGATCGATACTGGCAGACACTCATTTTGGGCATTGGTACAGACATGAAAAAATAGTGTTGTGCCATCCCTAAATGAAAATAACACTTGCTTGTCGGTTTAATTCATGTTAATGATAGATGTGGAATTATTTTCAGTAACTATGGTAGATGCAACGTTTACACTGTAGACAGGACATGATGGTGCAGGCGGAGTAGTTACTTTACAGATTTTTTTTAACCTTATGAGTCACGTCATGTTATTGGCCAGAGCATAAAAATAAAATTTCCCAATTAAAATACCAAAACTTTTAAGTCAATGTGAATAAAAAGTCTACGAGATGCTCCAAATCATGGGAGGTTTGAACATCTATTGTTCTGTGACTCAGATCGGCAAACTCAACCTGCTGATGAGGACTGTGTGATATGGTGAAAAGCTTCACAATAGGCAAGTAAACGGATCATGAGTTGAGACTGTTTAAAGTGAACATACAGTTCTGTAGTAACCCATAGTGAAACCCTCAAAATTACAGGTTCACCCTTTCATACGTCAGCTAATCAGAATAACTAATATCTGGTCACACAGCCAGGTTCAGTGACCTGTGTTTGTCACAATCAGACCAATGAAAACTAGTTCATCTGTCCACTGAATAAATAAATGCAGCTTGATTAGACTGACAAAAACTCAACAGCAAACTTATAGGTGTTTGCTGGAGCCTTCAACAACATCTTTTAGTCTTCCTTGCTCTGTTAACACATTAAACAGTTGCATAGAAGACAGTACTAAAGAGCCTGTCATACTGGCCACAGTGAATCCTAATACGGCCACCTGTCAGCATGCTGCTTGCAGAGTGAACATTGCTGAAATGAGAGTTTTTCTTGCTCTTTGTTTTATAAAGCACTTCATAATAAATATTAAGGTCTGTTCATTTTTCAGAGGCAGATGTGGAAAACATTTGTGTTTTTGTGAAATGGACTGTTCATATACTGAGAAATAATGGGTTGAAAGAGATGTTAACAGAACAACGAATGTTCAGTCACTTACCGGTTTCTTTTTCACCTGCTGATTGGCTGTTCGTACAGAAGGATAAGAGAGGTTATCTATGTTAACTTCCTGCATCAAGAAAAAAAATAGACAACAAAACTCTCTTTACACACTTTAGCACACACACTCTCTGACCTTGTGAGGGAGGAGTGTATTTCTTTGAGTTCATATCTTGAGCTGCTTGAGATGCTGCTTTGCTGAAAATGAGAGAAAAGTCTTGAATGAAAGATCTTTTCCACTAAAGACAGTGACAAAACACAGCAGTCTAAATGTCAATGTTTTAGTTGTGGTGAAAACAGGAGCACAATGTTTCAATGGAATAAAATAATTTGTTCTTACACACTGTATATCTACTTATATAAGACAGCTATATAAAGCTTAGAGGATAAATCCCTTGAAATGATTCAGCACACACAGTCACTACCAAAGCCAAATTTCCAAGATCCTCTAGATGTGTTTCTTTCAGCCTAACTGGGTCAAGTCAAAATCTTTCAGTATGTAGTGAATCTGCTGCCTGCCAGGCTGATTAGAGAGAAAACAATCCACTGACTGAACAAAAGGAAAATATCCCTACTTTTGAATCTGTGAATGCTGAATTTCTACCATGCAGAAATAAATAGCAACCATTGGCCAAAAAAAAAAAAAAAAAGTTAGGGCCCTCAGTTCATTTTTGCCACAGTGCACCCCTGCGGTTTAATCCAGCCGCGCATGCTTTGCTTCTATCCACAAAACAATTCCTGCCGTGACCCTCTCACACTGATAACACCTCTCTGGTCAAAATGCAGTTTGACTAATCTGTGGATGTTTTCAAAGAGCATCAGCTGAAGGCCTAAAATGTCATATAATCCTGTGTATTTCACTTTGTAGTGATGTTTTGTTTGTACGTGTGCTGCATCAATAAAGATTATTATTAGGATTACAAGATAAGTCAGCACAGTGCAGCGTGGGGTTGTGTGTTTGTTTGTAACTCTGTTGTGTTGAAGCTGGTGGAAAAGAGAAACATTCTGTACATACTTGGCCAAGGCCTTAGCAGCTTTCCTCGCTTGGACTTCTCTTCTGATGAGAATGGTTTCCAGGTTGACTGGACTGGGGATGAAGCCCACCACACCATCCTCCTTCACCGGCCGGCCGATCCACCACTCGTTGTTAAACTTCTGCTCGTCAAAAAGGCCAAAAAAAGATTTTCATTTTAAGGGATTGTTTGGATTACTTGAAGTGGGATTGTATGAGGTTCTTATTTCCTACAGCATGTCCCTAGTTTGGAGAAACAGAGAGGAGTATCAGCACAGAAGCTAAGCAATGAACTGCTGTGTCAGTTTAAGTATATGCTATATTTAGAATATTTTCACTGCTTTACTTTGCCGTCAGACAGCCTTTTCTGAAGGGAAACTGCTGTTATAAGCCAAATGTCACTCTTCAAACCAACCAAACTCCATAGGCAAAATCAGTCATTTTATCTCACAGAACAAGTGAGTTGCTGGTCTGCCTTGATCTCTTAGTTTGTTTTTATTATTGTGTGACTTTGGTGAATCAGAACTAGCCTTTAAAACACTGAAGTACCATAATAACACAAACAAACTAACTGATGGAGGCAATGGTAGGCCAGAAACTCTCATATTCTGTGAGTTAAAACTGCTGATTTTGCCTATGGAGTTTGGTTGGTTTTGAGGGAGTTTTCGCATCAGAAACAACAGCAAAGCAAAGTGGTGAAAATATTCTAAATATAGCACACACTTAAATTGATATTGTTCTTTTTTTAGGTGGCTAAAATACCTCTTATTGGTGACCCTGTCCATAGCGGTTCATTCAGTTTAGCTTCTGTGCTGGTACTCGTCTCTGCTTCTCCTAACTCGGGGTGTGTCGACTGCTATCTACTCTAGGTAATACACTGACTATGTAACAAATACCTTACACAATCCCACACAAATAATACAAACCATTCCTTTAAGGCTTGACTCACTGGCTTAGATGTGTGTTTTTACATTTTATCATCTGTGCTGTGTATCCACCTGCACATTAATAGCTATGTCTTTGCAGTAACTCCACCTATATGTGGTCCGGTAGTGTGTGTGTGTGTGTGTGCGTGTGTGTATTTGTTTCAAACCTCTTTGACATGGAGGAAGTCTCTGGCCTCAAAGGTAACAGCTTGGCCAGGTACAGGAACGTTGTCGTCGTCTGCTGGCGTGTAAGAGAAGTTGCAACGTACTGCAAATGCCACAGGTTTGTACTGGAGACACAGGACAGGACAACATACAAAACATTGTTACTAATGGATGTCAAAGTCAGCTTGAATCTCTACATTTAAAACACACATTTTCACACAATAAATAATTCATCATTCATTCAGTGTCAGTTGATAACATCATTATAATAAAACTACATATTAAAAACAATCTTTCTCACAATTAAGAACAACTACTATTGTACTGGAGTCAAATTATTAATTATTGAGTGCTACAGGCCAGGGGAAAAATAAAAGTAGTTTGGATTTCGGGGTGAACTGTCTCTTTACATGTTCACTATCAATAAACTGACTTAACTTGACAATAGATCTTTTTCACAGCAGCCATATTGATACGAATTAGAAGCGTAACACAGGTGTTACCAATTATACTAATTAAGTTCCTGTATCATTTAGTGCACCAGCACTTTTTCAGTGAGTCAAGATGCATGACATCATGAACAAAATCTTAATTAGGATCATTGAGAACACCTGCGTTTACTCTACTATTTCAAAATGTGAAAAATACTATACTTTAATCTATACCATTCCTTTTGTATCTTTCACAACACATATAATCTGCAAAAGCCTTTTAAGATAGTTTTCCATGTAGGAAATCTCTATTGTAAATAATAAACTTGATTCCATATAGCTGCTTCAGTGTCAGACTCCTGGTACTCTGAATGCTACCAGGTCATACCGGGTCACTTGAATAGAACAGAGCCATTGTTAATGTTATTAGTGACACCTGTTCTCACATCTCCGTCTATGACAAATCAACATGTCTGCTGTGAAAAAGGTCCAGTGCATCTTCTCATCTTTGCTGCACAATAGCTCCTGTATGTTTCCTTCTGATTGAACGGCTGTTGAGCTGTAATCCTATCAGAGTCAAATGTCAGTGTC
Source organism: Lutjanus campechanus (assembly GCA_027495735.1). Lineage (NCBI taxonomy): Eukaryota > Metazoa > Chordata > Actinopteri > Lutjaniformes > Lutjanidae > Lutjanus > Lutjanus campechanus. The sequence goes on from JAJHUR010097657.1 coordinate 22,649, forward strand.
ATGCAGATCAGGCTGCTAATTACTTCACTTTGGAAAGATGAGGCTGTGGTGGAGGCTGTGGGGTCAGCAGGGGACAGGCCGAGTGTGTTTGCTGCCTTAATTACCGCGCACCAGTGGGAGCACGTTAAATCTGTGGGGGAGGATTTAATTCAATATTCAATGGGACGTGTGTCAGCAGGCGCTGTTTAAAAGGCAAAGAGAGGGGAACAGTTTGATATCAGCTGTGATGATTTGATATGTTTGTGTAATGACCTTCATGGTCATTATGCCCACAGCAAAAAAAAAAAAAAACACTGTGGAAACCCGCTGTCTGTATGCATGAAGACACACTAAACAGTGATAGGCATACAGGTTTTTTTTTACATTTTTCTTTAAGATTTTTTGGACATTTTTTGCCTTTATTTACAGGACGGCTGAAGATATGACAGGAAAGAGGAGAGAGAGAGGATGAAATGCAGCAAATGGGCTGCAGGTGGGAGTCAAATAGGTGGCTGCTGCAGAGGACCAACAGCTTCCGTACGTGGGGCACACACTCTACCAACTGAACTACAGGGGCGCTTGAAACGAAACCGTTTTAAAATTTGACAGGACTGGGATTTTTTTTTTTTTTGGAAAATGCCCTCCAGAGATAGTTTCTCAGATTCAGTGTATGTTTCACAGAGGTGGGAAGTAACTAAGCACAAATACTTACTGTACTGTAACTTACTGTTACTGTACTTACGCAGAGTTTTCGAGTATCTGTCCTATACTTAAATATCTATTTTTCTGACAACTTTTTACTTTTACTCCCTACATAGGCTTGTACTGTAGGTGTATGAGGCACTGGTGTAATGACTCAGAAACTGAGATAAATGTCTGATGCGTCAATCTCATTAATATTTGCACAGTTGTAAGAGTTATTGTGATCTTATTTCTCTGCTGTTGTACACATGTAATTGCACATCAAATAAATCTCTTGAATCTCTCTCCTATGTGTTTTTGTCATTTCATACTGTACTGTTACTGTTAGAAATCTAACAGGTTGCAAGATGATTAGTGAGATGGGAAATAAGAGGGAAAAACATTTCTGCTACACAAAATAATATTTTTTTCTGATATTTCTCAAATCAGGACACCAAAAACCATAATAATAAAGCAAGCTAAGAGCATCAGTTTTTGGTTGAAAGCAGAAGCTGAGTTTTGGAGATGCAGCGATGAATGTGTACAATCAAATATAATGACACTAGATGGCACACAGCTTGTGGTGGTGCGAAAAATACATTTGACTCAACAGCAGTGTCTCTTTCCAGAAATCATGACCTGGTTACTTAAGATAATCTGCAGACCTTGTTCTGAGCAGATTTATGTAAGAACTTTTTTTTTTGCCATTGACCTACACCTGCCAGCCTTATCACCATACAGGAGGACGTGTGCATCTACTCACAGATGAGAGGTTTCAGCTCGGACGAGGAGGATGACATTAATCTTTACATTCGGGCTGGACAATTTTGAAGAAATATCTAATTGCAATTATTTTGACTGATATTGATTTTTGATTTTGGGGTGAACTGTCCCTTTAAGAAGTATACTTTTAATACCTTGAATGTTATCTGAACAGTTTTTACACATTAAAAAAAATATATATATGCACACTTGAGTACAGATTACTGTCCTCATATATCATTATAATGGCTAAACCAAAAACATTTGTAACATTAAATTTCATACGTTGTTAAATTCTTATTTGCACTACATTTTTTTCAGTGGAAATATTAAATATTATATTGCTATATTGCCACGAAGCAGTTGAATGAACTGAATCATCAATTATCAATATCCTTCATTATGATCCCTCTCCAGACACTAAGCACATAAAGTGACAACAAAGAGGAAGACAGCAGTGACTCATTTTAATAGCAGAATATTGCTCTACTAATCCAATGTCCTGATGTCTGTGTTTTGCTGTCTGTGATGTAATCATGTCCTTGAGAGCAGCCTCTCTCAACAATGAGTCTGAGCTGGCCACAGGGGGTCGGGTCGGCCGATATCATGATGGAACAATGAAAAAGTACCTTGGCCTTCTCCAGCTGCACCTGAGCGTTTCTTTCCTCCACGGCATCCGAATCCTGACGCTCTCCCTGCAGGAGAAACAAATGGATGACAATTAGTTTTATCAATTCTTTGCATTGATTTGATCAATTTGCATTGCATTGTAGACTCACTCAGGAAAATATTCATTTTTTGAAGATGAAGAAAATGCATTTTTAATAATAAACACACCAGTCTCATAGAGAAAAATGATCTCCACATATTATCAATGCCATGTTTTATTCATTCAAGCTGACATTTGGATCACTTGTCAGTGCATTGACCAAGAGAGGCAATGATAACAACAAGACAGAGGCTAATAACATGAAAAACATGAAACAGATAACACACAATATGCCACAAGGCCAGCTATAAAGAAAATATCTGTTGTAAAAGATTGGAGCCCAACCAATATGGGATTACTGAGACCAATATACTGGATACTGGAAGTTTATAGCGGCTAATATTTTAGATTTTTAGACATTTTGTCTGTGGATTGTGCAGCAATATGACAATGCAAAGATACTTTAAACAAATAAATTTTATTGAAGCATATTTAAGTTAAATATTCTTTAGCATGTTAGATGATTATATCAACTATTTCTAGGATTGAACACAAAAAAGAATAGATAAAAATAAACCAATCAATATATAATTCAGGCTCTATAAAAGACCCCATATACAGAGGTTGAATCAGTGGCTTTGTGTTTGATTTCAACGTGTGTCCCAATGCTTCGTGTCTTCCACCTCTCTCTCCTCACAATTTCCTGTCTATCTGTAGCTGTCAATAAAGTCCTGTAAATAAAGGCTAAAAAGCCAAAAAACAACAACAACAACGACAACAACAACAACAACAACATATATATAAAAACATCAGCAGCCTGACAAGAGAGCATGGAGTTTCTATAGCAGTGACTCAGTATTGTGCCATTTTAAAATTGGGGGATTTGCAAGAGAGAAAACTGGTCAAAATCAATGCAGCAGAGGCTTTGATATCTTGACTTTTATGGGGTGTGCTAAAAAAACACTAAATCTTACATTTTCCATAATACACCTAAATTGCATCCTAAATTAGACCCTCCCTTTTTGGTAAATGCCATCTTTCAAACTCTACCCCCTAAGTCATTGCACTAAAGTCCCAAATCAAGTCCCAAATGTTTAGTTTTGGGTCCTAAAAATGTTGAATGAATGTTCAATGGTGGAAGTTGTTGCGTCTCCGTCTGCAACTGTCAACCTGCATGTTTGGCATACTGCAATTTGGTTTTTGTTGACCACCAGTTTTGTGGCATGCTAAGGCTTCATAATTGAAATATTATTAAAATCGCAACGGGTTATATCTAAATCACAGAAGCTGCTCATTTTTTTAATAAAGGAAAATTGTGTGAAAATCAAAACAGCATTATACTGTAATTAAGTACTGTCATGCTAAAAAATGTGATGCAAACTGCACTCTGAACAAATAATAATAACATACTTTTTTAATCTTTGGGTTTACTGTCAAGATATCAAATATATTCAAGTCAAAAGGCAGGCTTACAGGCTCAGTCGTTCTCCCCCGTGACTAAAGAAGCATGAAAAAAATGCCCCTTTAAATTCACACAAAGATTAACAAAAAGGAGCTCCTCACATGGACAATATGTAGCCAGGGGAAAATGATCTTTTTGGAATTGGATTCACAGATATTGAATTGGTTAGAAAACTGTCTTTATATTTCCCAGTTGGCTACAAAACAATTATTTCTATAAATCATTCTTTGAAGCATGGAAACAAATTGTTTTTGGAATGAGATTTTATATTCAGTCTCAGGACATTATTATTATTGTATCTGTCGCTGCTCTTTTTGACCACAGCTGCTTGTTAACAGATAGACCATCAGGCTGCTGCAGGCATTGCTGTTCTCTCTCTGTACTGGTCTTTTTGGGTCAAGCTCATTTTGTATCAGCTCTAATTACCCTCAGGTTTATCAGATTGGGTCTTGTAGAGTTTGGGTAGGTTTTACACAGCTCTGTTTCGGATTGATTCTAACATTTTAAACATGCGCAGACCTCCAACTGTTCTTCAAATATGAATTTTGATTTGCGGAACACTGCGTTTAATTAAAATAACAACAAACATCAATATTTGTCTATATTTTTGTATGAATTCTTCAAACTTTCTTAAAATCCCTGCAGCTGCAATTCAAACTGTCTGAACACTTCACTCTTAAGCATTTGACCCAATAACATCTCAGAGACATGCCATCTCATTTAGTGTTCCTTTTTCCCAGAATCCTCCTGCCTTTAATTGTCGGGAAGTGTTGCAGCAGATCCCTCCTGGGACACTCAGGTTTATGTGCCATGCGTCCCAGAGATTAGATTGTCCCCTCAAAGACATGGTAATTAATGCCCTCTGTGTCATAGCCAGGAGGTGGCACAGCCCTCTGCGTCAATCTGGCACTCAAGATACACACTTGCATCCTAAAGTCGCAAATCAGCTCTCTTGCTGTCAACAGTCTGCTCAGCTTGATGCATTTTAACAACACAGTCATCCTCTGAGTTCTTGGTGAGTTTCTGTGTGTCTATATTCTTAAATGTAAGCTCAAATTATTTTCACACTTGGTGATATATTTATTCTGCGTATTACTGACATGATACTTTGGAGATGTAATTTATTTACACTTGAAAATTTAAACTGCACATGTGTAATTCACAGTACTTTCAGACTAGTGACAATTTAAATGGATTTTTTTCAATTTAAAATGGATTGAAACAATCCTTCAATTTCAATGATGATATTGAATTTCTCTCCTGCCCTGTCTACTTGTGTGTGCCAGCAAAGCAAACAACTAACAAAACTTCAAAGAAAGAATCCACCGTGTTTCAACAAAAACAACCAATCAGAGCCAGGAGGAGTCTTTAACGCAGGTGGCTCCAACCCAACCTGGGACTGAGACTCAACAATCAACTATCCTCCAGAATCACCTACTAACACACTGACATTCAAATTTAACCCCACACAAGCACCCAGACAAGTAAAGTAAGAGACATTTCAAAAATCAAACCAGAGGTTCACGCTCCAAAAACACTAGATCCTACATTTCCCATAAAGCACCTAAGGAGCACACTAAATTGGACTCTCCCTGTCTGATATATGCTTACAACTCCACACCCCAGTAGCACCTTAATCCCACTGACTGAAGTGGGAATAATTCAACTTAATAGAATTGTTTTCTATTTAAATTATTATTATTATTGTTTTTTGTTACATTTCAGTAACTTGTTTATTATCATATGCTTATCTTGCCACATTACATCTTACTAAAATGGATCAACTGTCACTCACAGCCTGAGGCACTTTTCTATGACTGTGGCAACGTGCTGGCACTGGGAATTTGAAGAAGAATTTGAAGTTATAAATGCCAGTTGTCAAGGCATAAAACTAATGATTTGTTGATCTCTAAAAATCAATAATCAATAGTCTAACAGTGGCATAGCTGTTAGTTCAGGAAACAATGTTTAAATCAAACATAAAATCAAATCGTGACAATTGAAGGTCAAATTGAGTTGTGGACTTAACAACCCTAACTCACACACACACACACACACACACAGTGAAGCCACCTATCATCTATCCTACTTTAAATCACCCCCAAAAACGCGGCACACAATCACACACTACAGGTAGTGTGTAGCAGGTAAAAAACCCCGCTTCACCCCACCTACATGACGCATCACATCCTTGTCCCTTATATTTCAGTTGAAAGGATGTTACATTTCCTTGACTGTTGGCAAATGTTGTCTGGGCAGCAGTTATGTTTCCTCCAAAACATCTCGTCACATCTCACAACAAACTATACAGAATATGAATATATTTGTTAGGAGACAGGGTTTCCCTATTTTATGTTCAATAAATAGAGTAAAAAGAATACAGTGGGTGAACATGAATATCAGTCCAGACTTTGTTTACTGTTCAAACCTCATGTTCAACCACCAGACAACAATTTTCCTTTGGCTCTCCTTCCTTCTCCTACTCTCTCTGTTATCCCTAATGAGTGCACACTGCACTGCCTGACACTACTGAGATACTCTGATGTTAGTCGCTTGTTGTATGCAGCTAGAGTGCCAACACTGTGTGTTCTGGCAGCCATGTTTATGGACTTGTACTAAAAGGACGAAATGCATCCAGTAACAGAATTAATTGAAATTGCCAAAGTAAGAAAGAGCACAAAGATATCTTAGAGAGAGCTAAGAAGAAACTAGCTCACTGTTGTATACCTTTGCCATATGTGTAGTGAAGTTGAAGGAATTTTATGAGATATTTGTATGAAGTTTTGTCATAATTATCATATGAATTCTTGAGTTATGACCAAAAACATGATTGGTGATGTCACCATGACCTTAAAGCGAACAATCCTGGAGAAACTCCAGGATTGTTGATCTTCACCCATCCTCACATCGGCATAGGGGTGAGTGCATATTGATGGACTATTATTCTGGGGTGGAATATCGCTTTAACCTTTGACTTCCAAATTCCAATCAGTTCATCAAAGATGAGTTCAAGTTGACATTTGTACAAAATGTGAAGAAAGTATGTCCAGGTGTTCGTGAGATATTGTGCTTGTGGGAATGGGATGGACATGAGGTCACTATGACTTTGATCTTTGATCTCCAAAATCTAATCAGTCCATCCTTGAGTTAAAATAGATGTTTGTACCAAAATTGAAGAAATTCTGTAAAGGTTTTCTTGAGATATTGCTTTTACATGAATGGGACGGACGAACGGACAACCCCAAAACATAATGCCTTTGGCGACAGATGTCACAAGTGCAGTGACATAAAATGTATTGGCACCACATTAGACACAAAATTCCAAAACGTTATGGCTATGGTTACAAATTAAGCTAAAAGAATCACTAAAAAATAATTCAAATGTGTCAGGAAAATAAGCAAAATAGAGAAATTGTTCTGAAATTTCTCTCATTTGCTTTTTTCCTTGACAGAGTTGAATTCATTTAGATTTTACTTGAGAGAGTACAACTGAAAATAAATGATGCCCTTCATAAAAAATATGAAAGTTAAAAAAATAACTTTCAAAAGGTATTTTAAAAAAGTGAAAAACCTCAATAACCTTGGAGCCAAATAAGACAGAGGAAGGACATGCTGCACGTATTAATAAGGTGGGACGGTGTTGGTAATTAGCAGAGAGAATAAGTTGCACAGAAGCAGGAGGATGCAGCAGAGACGATGTTGAGACAGAGAATTCAACATGATGAGGAGGGAATACTAGAGGAGGAGGAAGCAAATCTCCCTGGGGCAGAATTATGCCCAGGCATGGGTTTTTGTTTACCCATAGCTGGTGTAGACATCTGTTCGCTCAGCATCCGCCTCTCCTGCAAGCCAATGTCACCCAGCCAACAGAACAAAACGCCCCCACTGAATTATTTAACAATGTTGAGCTCACTACTGCAGGTGTCTACTGTCTGGGAGAAGGAAATATATGCAAATATTAGGGAGTTATATGAATTATTGACTTATTTTCGTTCTGCATTAGTGTTGATTTTAATCTTTTCCCAAAGATAAAGTCACAACATTATGATATTGTTTAATTATTTCAGATAAAGATATAGGTATATAGAGAATATGACTGTAGACTGTATTTTACAATAGGGCAAGAAAGGAAAAAAAAGCAAACATGGAGTTGAACATTCATTATCAAGTTGGCTACATCCTGCACGAGATATTAAACAAGCACTCGTACAGTTGCCCTAATTCCACAAGTTTGTCCTCCTTTTCTGCTGTCCACCTGGTTCAGGAGACAAAAGTCATGTTTGTGCCGTTGGCAGCCATGTTTCTGATCTACACGTTTGCCTATTAGCTTGCTGTCACTGGATATTGTTGGTTTCTGCTCAATATTCCACCGCTTTTCCTTTCACAGCACTGAACTTAAAGACATAAATATCAAATACGGTTGATAGTTCAGGGTTTCTGCAAGTTTCAACAAGTTAAATTTAAGCCTTTTAGATCATTATGAATGCAATTTTAGGCTTATTTCACATACTGGCAAAAAGAGTTCATGCACAGTTTGCATTAGTGGTTACTGGTTTAATGTCAGTTTTGTTTTGTTATTTGTTTCACTGTGATCAATTTAATTTTTACCCAAAAAACACATTGAAAAGTGATGGTGACTTTAAGACCCGTCAGAATAGTATTTAAAACATTTTAAGGCCTAAAATTTAGATTACTGGACTCTAGACTTTTTAAAGGGCCTGCAGGAAGTCTGTAATATCCTCAGGGGTGTGTGAAATTATGTAGGGGGTACACAATAAAATGTATTTGCAAAACAATTGCAAAAACCTGTGTTGGAAAAATGATTAAGAAATTAAAAAAAAAACAAAAAGAATAAGTTGCACAGAAGCAGGAGGATGCAGCAGAGACGATGTTGAGACAGAGAATTCAACATGATGAGGAGGGAATACGAGACACACCAGTATGTAGCAGGATGTTAAATGTTAAAGAATCACTAGACTAGAGGATCATTTGTGCAGATAATCTGTTCAGCCTTAAATCAGGAACACCCCCAATCAATTGTCAGGAGGGGCAAATCAGACCCAGAATCCTCCTAGCCAGCATTAGAGGAAACTTCCTTTTTATTGATCAACAGGACTCAGAATTCCTGAGCTATAGAAATGAGTAGAATTTTCAGTTTGTCATCCATTTCTTCCATTTCATCATGTGTTGTCCTTCCAATATGGCTCTACTAATGTTCTAATCCAGTCCTTTATTCAAACTTCCTCTTCTTTACTCATTCCCCCTTCCTTCCTCTACCACCCCCACGCCCCCATCCCCCCCCCTGTTGGACAGCCATCCCAGCCCATTAACATGATTACGTGGCACTGAAGGTGGGCAAAGGAAGGTGGAGGACAAGGATGATGGGAGGGTGGGAGAACAAGTGGAGCCACGTTGTGTTGTGTGCTACCTGAAGGTGACTCCCTTCCCGCTCAAAAACGTTTACACAGCTCTTTCCACACGTGCCAGGGGAGTACATTAAGAGGGGAGCATCTGATTGAGAAGATGGACTCCATCCCTGAACTGAAATAATCGGAGCCATCGAGTCACCCGGAGCCAGCTGGCTGGCCTGGAGCACTGCGATTCCCCAGAGGACAAACTGATTTCTGGACTGGGTCTTAAAGAAATGCTGAGATGCAGCTTATGTTCACATTAGAGAGAGTTCAAGCAGTATATACAGTTGTTGCCGTTTGAGAAATTGAGGAAGGAGGTCTTTTCATGCTCAGGCAGATGACAGTTCACTAATAAAATAAGATAAATACAGCATGTGTCCAAATGCCAGTTGTTTCAGAGCCATGAGTCATTTGTATTGTGCAAACTAGGCCTAAACAAAAGTACTTAAAGGTGTAGTTAGCGATGTGGGAGAAAATGAGTAGAGAGGTTGTTGATATTTGAAGTGTAAACGAATACAGACCCACCCCTCCCTTCATACTCCACCCCGGGCTGAACCCCCGAAGTTCATGGACGCGCATTGTCATGGAAACGGCCGTAGAAACCAAAGCAGCAGTAAAGCAGCTAAAATAGCCAAGTTGTGAGTTAGCACACTGCTAAGCCGCAAAGCTAAGGTTAGATGACCCATCAGACAACTGTACCCACAACTCGACTGCTATTATAAATAGATAACATCACAACAACAGTACATTTTGGCAGATTAGACAATATGATGAATGCCCGACGGCTTTTACTGTTTATGTGAAGCACCGCAAAGATAATGTTGCTCACCTGTCCAGCAGAAAGATGGCGACCTCCACGTCCGTTTTTAATCCGTTTTATTCATTTTTTTTAATTTATGCTCCTCTGACTGTTTTCTCTTGGACTGTTTTTCAGCCATGGCGAATGCAAAATATCTGCACCTGATATACTGTGTCTCTCTCTTAACTTTAACTGCGCACGCTACGCGACCTACTCCCCCCCACCCCCATGTCTGACCTGTGCACGAGTATGAACCGTCCCCCCAGGTGTGGGGGGGTGGACCCATGTTTTGGTGGCTCGATCCGAGCCACAGATTTACCTGCTGAAATTCAGAGCCCAGTCTGTGTATTGAAA
>JAJHUR010097658.1:0-10862 GCA_027495735.1 Lutjanus campechanus
ATGAGAATCTGAACAAACTTGAAACTGTTTAAAATATTAGTATATTTGCAGTAAGATGATGTGCTGCTCTGCTTCATATGAAGATCGTATGCTCCGTGTTACCTGCTCTCTCAGTCACATGACGTCTCTGTGGTTCAGACTCTCTGTTCTCTGCTGTCAGACACGTTTAAATGATTTGCAACAGAGTTTCTCATCTTTCTTATAAAACACAAACTTATTCTACACCTGCGCGTTCTGAAAGTTTGGTGGTGCGACGCGGTACAATGTTTCTGTCGCTGTTTTCAGCGCGGTCTGTTCTGAGCAGATGAAGAGGAGACACGGGAGAGAGAGGAGGAGCGCTTGTTTTGTGTGACGCCGCAGCACGCGTTCAGCGAGAGCGGTGCAGGCAGAGGCAGGAAGGAGAGAAAACAGCACTTCATTGATGCCAAATATTAAACATATGCGCGTCCTTATGAGATGTATCGATACGCTAGAGCTGAATCGATTTTTGTCCGAATCACATTCAGCTTTTTACCGAACAGTAAAGTTAGAGATTAAAAATTAGATTAACGCGATTAAAAAACATAACGCGTTAACCATGACTGTAATTAATTAATCGCAATTAACGCGATAATTTGACACCCCTAATAATAATAAAAATCGGCAAATTTGCTGGTCGCACATGCGCGAGTAGAAGAAAAATTTACTCGCACTGTCTCAAATTTTAGTCGCAAAATGCGACCATTTAGTCGCAGTCTGGAGCCCTGTGAGGATATAACTACATGAAATATTTGGTAACCACAGAGTAACCTTTGGTGGTCAAGGGCCCTCAGGCCATGGTTAATGTTAACCCTGGGGAGGACAAACAGCCTTAACACTAGAAAGGCCAGAATCCCAAACCTACTATAATGGCCGTAGATGGTCATTTTGACCTCTACAGCCCAAACTTAATAATCACTTACGATAAATACCCAGTTGAGAGATTAATGCATTTATTGTCTTAGGATGTCTTTTAAAAAACACATAAATGCACATTTTAACAAATTAAATTCAGGCATATCAATATTCATATCATCCCATATATCAAACCGTAATTCATTCATTCATAACTCAGAACAAGAAAATAATTTCAGAAAATAACCATTAAAAATGTCTTATTTGTTTAGGAAACATTTTTAAAACACTTATAACACATAAAATTATTTTTTAAAAGGTGGAAACAAGCTGATCTAAAACAAAAGAGCCAAGAACAAAGTTTAGACTAAAGCCATAAAACAATTTTATATTAACTAACTAAATCAATAGTGCATGTCTATTTAACATATAGGCTTAAGATTTGGTTGGTCTGTTCCAAATAATCTCTGAATAACTGAGAGAAATCCACACTAGTGTTACAAACGTCCCCAGTCTCCCCTATTCACTGTCAACGACTCCTCTCCTTGCGCAATTTACACATGACTTTGCTGCATTTTCCGCAAGTGCTGAATATTTTAGTAGCCACGTCTTTTTCCTCCGTATGAACTCCTAATCACTTTCTGATGAAGTATGTTCATTCCAAGAAAGGCCGCTGTCACTTTCACCTCTGATAGTTCCCCTGCATTAGAATCACCGCTGTCCAAGTTCTGAAGTAGCTCAAAGGCCGGTAAGTGTCAGGTCTCTCCTCGGTCTTTCAGACATTTTCTTTATTTCTATCTCCCTGTCTCCCCATCTGTTGATCTCTCGATTTCTGTCTAATAATAACGTGACTGCAGAAAAGGCTGAAAATAGATCAACCGCGGAAAAAATAAACAATAGAACAGCGCAAAATTCCGTACGGTCAATATGACCGTTCACGGCCGAAATAGGTAAAAATTTTGATATTTTTGTTGTAGTTTGTGTAATTTATGTAAAAACAACTTTAAATAAAAATACATACACTTTTGTTAAAAGTCAAGAACCAGCAGGATTTTATTTTTTTATTCAACAAAGTTATTGCACATGTAAATTTCAAAACGGTCAAAATGACCGTTTTGAAATTTACATGGCCGTTCTAGTGTTAAAAGCTCCTCACACTAAAATCTGACTTTCACATGAACCTAGCTTCTCATGTTTTGTCATGGTGAAGGGTGTTTTTGTTTTCTTCTTTTATAAGGTATTTTTTTTAGGTTGACTAATATTTCTTCAAAATGTTACTAATTTAATTAACTTTTCACGAAATCTAACATATTAAGTGTAAATAGAGATGATATATTACACAGAATATTACATAATAGGGTCATCAATCCAAAATGTATCAGTCACCCAATTAAAGACACAATGGTCAGTGAGGTGCAGGTTTTTTTCCACCATATCACATGACCTGCTGAGTCATGTAGCAGGTTGTTTGTCAGTATCCAGGCTGTGTAACTGATGGTCTGTCACCCTCTCTCCTCAGGTCCCCCATGACCGTGAGCCGTGGGCTACGGCTCGGCGGCGCCCCACCTCTGGAGTGGTCTGTCGCTGTAGTTGGGACCCTGTGATTCCTCCCCTCACCTCTCCTCCTCCCCCCATCCCATCCTGTCCCTCCCCTCCCCCTCCCCTTCCTCCCCCCTCTTCCCCCCCTCCCACGCGTCGCTGTGCTGGACGTCATGAGCATAGTAATTGCGCTGGGAGTCACCACACCTGAAACGTCTTACTCAGATATGGCTGCTGGATCAGAGTAAGTAGTCCTTACAGATAGTTATGCCCTCATCTGTGTAATTTTTGTTATTTTACTCCTTTCTTACTCTCCCACTTGCTTAATTCTGTCTACATACGTTAAAATTGCTGAAAGAAAATAGCACTTGTCACAGGTTGGAAACAAACTTCCTATTTAACCTGATCATCTACACCACCTAAATAGCTGCTGTAACACAGTTGCTAATACAGATTAAAATAAACAAGTAAACAAAGGTGAATGTCAAAGTTAGAAATAGAACTGTCCTGTGGTACTGAGCAACACTTGACCTTTGACTTACTGTGCAAACATAGTTGTGCATATTCACAATTTTTAAATGCAGTGGAGCTTATAATAAACATTTCAGGTGTCTTCATTCTAGTTTTAAGTCAAACTAAGTGCTGTAGACATTATGGTTAAACTATGGGTTTGTGAACAGTCTATGTATTTGTCCAACCACTAGTATTGTAGACAAGACCACTTAAACTGAAACCAAGGCAAGACCAAGTGCTGTCACATCTCAAGCTCGCTCATCCAAGAGAGACCGCGGCGTGTAATGTTAACATTTATTTCAGAGCTGATGTTAATGTTGATGTAATGTCAGTATACACAGAGATGTACATTAGCTTTATGTGGCCTATATTGTCATCATGTATCACAAGCAAAAAGATAACTTTGTCAACGCATCCCCTGTCCGCTCAATCTCCCATAAAGCAGGGCTCAACAATAAGGCTTGCCCACTTGCATGGGGCAAGTAAAATGCCATGTCAGGCAAGTAAATCTGGCAATTCACTTTCCTTAACAGGCAAGTGGTAAAGAAGAATCAAACTATTTTAATCCATTATGGATAATTTATGGTTAAAGTAAATTTTAGTGCAAAAATGCTGTTTTCAGCCTCCTAAATATGGATATTTACTGCTTTCTTCCATTATTTATCATGTTAGACTGAATATCTTTGGGCTTTGGACTGACAGACAGGACGCTGAAAGACACCTTGAATCTAAGAAACTGTGATGGACATGTTGTACTATGTTCTGACATTTTATGTGATCTTCTTTGCTGTCATTTGATAACCGTTAATAAATAAAACAGTTTGTACAGGGGCCAGTCAAAATCAACTTTGCAAGTAGATTTCTGACCCACTAACCTGACAGGGCATGTGAAAAAAGCATCAATGTTGAACACTTCAAAGTAAACTCTGTATTAGTTACATCCCTCAATATGTGTTAACTAAATAAGCTAGCTTGTACACCAGCTATGAGGCACATAGCTGGCAAAGTACTGAAACTTAGCACCCTGAAACAATCTGTGTATACACAGGTAGCTTATATGTATAGACAGATTAACATTAGCTTAGCTTACTTTAAGTGCCAATTAAAGTTCAATGTGGGGAGGGGTAACAGACATTAACAATAACAAAAATTTCAGATAAAAAATTAGTCAAATTCTTGGTTATATTCCTTGATATCCCCACATTTCTGGTCTTGACCAGTCTTGAAATAAGAGCCAAATGATGTTGCTTGCATCCCCAGATCAGCAATCAGGTTGGTGAAATGTTATCATAATTAACAACCAAAAGTAATCAGTAGTCAAATCTATGGAAATCAGTGGTAGGAATTTTCTTTTCCATTACAGCTGAGGTGTCAGTAACCTCCAGTGTTTTTTGAGGAATTCCCAGATAATAAGGAATAGCCTAAGTTATTCCCTTTAGAAAATGTATAAGCAGTGTTGTTGTGATAGGTATAAGGTTTCAATCCAATCATTAATAGAGTAGTACAACTCTTTTTCCCAGAACAACACAATATGTCCATGCAGCTTTGCTGAACTCTCCCCTTTGTTCAAGGTGCTACAAAAGTAGCACCTTGAGTTGTTATTAATATGCCTCTTTCCAGTATTCTGTCAGCAGTTTTCTGTCCTCTCCACAAAGTCTACTGGAGACACCTGAAGAGATGGGACTGCACGTCCACCAAAGACTAAACTTTACCACAAAGAAATAAAGTAATTATACAGTATGTAATGCTTCAGTCAGGCTGGTTGCACATGAACTCAAAGCAGTTTAAAAATGAAGCAATGTACCACTGACTCATAATGAGAAGCCACTTCAGATTTCAGTGATTGTTGTTAACTCACTGTGTTACAATGTTCCCTTCACTTAATATGAAGAGTTGAACATCTTTTATTTTATTCTTATTTACCAGAGAATTTGCAAGGCTGTTTCTTAATCTGAAACTATTACTACCTGTTAGGATAGAATATGATATGAAAGTTTGAATAGTTGCACTGGGTGCAGTGTGTAACTGGCCTTCACAACTATATATCATCCCATATCGAATGAAATGGCAAACAGATGTTTGTAATGCTAGTAAAGGTTACAGTTATCTGGCAATCATTTGCACATTTCTGTCCAGAGGGACAACCCACCCCCAGGAGCCTCAATAACATCTCTGTAACAGTTTTTTTTTATTATTGTAAAGATTGTTGATTGTGTATGGTCTGTGTAAGGGAGCTAGACTTGTATCATCTCTACATCAGGCTCTAGTCATGTAGAGTAGTGTCTGAGGAAATGTCCACAGACAGGCTAAGTAAGAACAGTTGGCCCTTCTCTGTAGGTAAGCCTGCTTACGTGACTGAGGTTATGTGGAATGCAGTTGGTCTCTCTCCCATCCACCCCTGTTCACGGCCCCCTTTAGTTTCCTCCAAACCTCAGTGAGGAGGGGAGGATTGATTCCAACACAGGAGAAAACAAACCGTCTCTGCTGAGATATACAAAACCTTGGAATTAAAATGTAGCATTTTGTGATTTTGATTCTTTTGACATTTAAGTGTTCTCCAGAAATGGAGGACCAGGGGGACAAGGAAGGTTGTTCACTGTCTGGCCAGAGCTCAGTTAAAGGGCAAAAGGAGTTGCATAACATAATGGCGGCCCACATTCCATTTCCTAAATTGCTGTTCTCCCAGGCTGAAGAGCAATTGCGGGCTTGTGGTGCCATCTAGTGACTGATTGATGTCTTGTATTAAAACAGTTGTTTACCTAGCGGCAAAGCATAGTGGAAAGTATCTGCTGTTTATACAGTCCTCTAATATTCGCATTCCTTAAAATAATCATTTTTGTTCTTTTTCTAGCCCTGAGTCAGTTGAAGCAAGCCCTGCCGTGAATGAGAAAAACTACAACAACCACAGCTGTGGGAGCGCACAGAGTCATGGGTATCGGGGACTACCATATGCTGTGAGTTCAGACACTTCTTTTCTAATCATCAATTCTAATCATAGCATGTCTTATTGTATGAAATTAGTATGACTCTCTATTAATCAACGATAAATTATACACATTTTAAAAGCTAAAATCATAACTGTTTTATCTATCCAATCTTTTCTTGTTTTCTAATCTTTTCAAGTTCCTTGTTCTATTAAAATAGAACAGTAAGAGTAAAACTAAGGAGTGGCGGTGCTTCTAGTTTGATTAAAAACATGAATGTCTATCCTACTATTAGTCTTCTGTAACAACAAACTACTTCCGTTATTAACAGCTGTACTGTTTCACATACCTGTTTTTTTGCCCTCATTTTCATTCGTCTCCATTTTCCGTTTCCCTTTTTGCCTGAACACCCGTTGTTTGAAGATGCAACAGTCTTCCGTTGTGTGTTGTCAGGATCACAACTATGGCGCGCCCCCTCCCCCCACCCCACCCGCCTCCCCGCTCTCCCAAACCATCATTCCCCGCATGGATCTCAACGGCGTGGTACGCGGCTCCCGCTATCACGACCCCGCCGAGGACAACTCAGCCGACAGCGACAGCTCCTCAGAGGAGGACGGTGCTGTGGCCAGCTGGTGTCACTGCAGCCTGACGCCAGACGGTCTTCTCATCAAATGTGACAACTGCAGGTGAGACGTGAGAAACCTGCCCAGGCTGCATCCTGGAGCATAAGTTCCGTCTGTGGGATCAGGTGCAAGTGTGTAATGAGCAGACCTGACATACACTCTTGGAAATTTATTACAGAAGACAGCAAAGTGCTGCAAAATAAAGTTCTGCTATTGAGAGGAGCAGTGCACTTTTAAAGGCCTTATTATTTTATGTTCAAATTTTATGTACTGTGTTTTATATATCCTGTTTTTTTACAAGTGTAGACAATACTCAGGTCCTATCAGGGCTCTGTTCACAGCCAAGGCTGCTTTCAAATGATATGTACTGCTATTGATTAGGAGCCACTGTGTTGACATTGTCACAACCTTTAATTTATTTGATTTAATTGTATCAGATACAAAACCTTGTTTTATTTTTGTAGTGTCACACTTAAAATTCTGGTAGTGTAACAGCACGACATCACGTTATAAAACTTATTTCAACTGTCATTGTCAAAAATGCAGTGTGGAGTATTCATGTCAGTGCCCTCTGTCCGTTTGTCAGCTGCATAATTCAATTAAGTTCTTTGTCTCTAAACCTCAAACTGAGATTAGGACTGAAGCAGTGATGGAATTTTCCCTGCAGTTATTTAGCTGGGTACGAATCAAAGTTACACAACATTCCAAATGAATTCCTGCAGTTTCTTTTTCACACCCAGCTGTATCGTTACGTTCAAGGGACGTCTATTAGTAAATTCACGTACAACGGCAACACAAACGCACGCACAAAACCAATGTTAAGGTTCACACTGCAGAACCGGATGATTTCTGTACAACAACAAAGCTGCAAAAACTTCCACAAAAAGCAACGTGATGAGTTACCGGCATTTGATCTGCTACTCATGTTATTAGCTGGCTTCAAATGAGGCTCAACCTTCATACAGTTTCTCTTGACTGTCCCTAAACAGCTCAACATTGCCCCAGCCTGTGGTAGTTGCCACATTAGCTGTGCAACATGCTAATACAGTGTTCAACAGGTTAACCTAAGAAATTAACACTAAAACAACATAAAATATGGCAAACTTTAAAGTTTGAAGTCAGATCACAAACTGCTCGTATCCAGTCAACCATAAGCTTGAACTGTTACTTGCCCTTATATTGTATTTTGAACTTTTTAAGCATAGATTCATTCATTTCACATGCGTTGGAGTGACAAGAAAGTCCTAGCCTCATGAAAAAAGAACATGAACATTGCAGTTGCTTGCCACCTCCTGTGGTTGGCTTGTCAGTAGCGTGGCATTTCAAAATTACAGTTATTGTGACAGCCCTAACTGATCACCCTTCAAACTAGACTTGTAGAATCTACTGCTATTTTCAAATTGTTTAGTTATGCGCTTAGCATTTTAATTTGTTCATTAATTCTGTTAATACGATCTTTTGATTCAACATTGTCATGCAATTTGATTTGACTTGATGTCATACATTTGAATTATGGCACTTTTTATATTATCTGCTTATGAGTTTTATTGCCTTTTTTGTGCAGGGGACTCGACAGGAGGAAAGGAGCAGAAGGCCAACACAGAAAAACAGAAAATGTCTCAGGTACATTGTCTTTGTCTTTTTTGGTAAACTAATTTCTTTAAAGTCATTTGTAAAGTGTAGTTCCCCGTGATATCTGATTATTTTTGTGTTGTTGTTTTACAGCTGGAGAGAGCAGTGCCACTGAGAGTGGTGATGAAGAGGTGTCACCCTCCACCATCTCCTATACCGCCACCCAGCATACGCCCACCAGCATCAAACTTACTGTTAACCGGGTTAAAAGGAGCAAATCCAAAAAGAGGAAAAAGAGTACGGAGAAGGCCCGTGGAACGCCGAAAGGCAAGAAAGTCAAGGTATGCAGAGTGGATGAGTATGAGTCTATCATAAAATAGACTGACAGTGCTAAGATCTAAGCCCACTACAGAACTTTCATTTTTGGGGGGAACAAGTTTGCCACATTAAGAACACCTCCATTTTATTTTTGAATGGAGAACAATTAACTTGCTTAACTTGCCTATGTATTGATATGGGTTCATTTTCCTTGTTTCAGGCTTTCAGAGAGGGTTCTAGGAAGTCCATGAGGATGAAGGTAAGGCTGAAGTTATTCTTCAGTCAGTTCTACGAGCCCCATGCTTCTCCTTTTCTCTAAAGAAAAAATTCTCTGTTCTCCCATCTAGAACTCAACAACGGAGGCCAACGTGCTGGACGAGAACACAGCAGAGGGCTGGGAGAGCAGGATCCGCCAGTGGACGGACCAGTACGAGGAGGCTCTGGCCAACCAGTACAGCGCTGACGTCCAGACACTCCTCCAGCTTCACCGCACAGCCAGCACCACCGTCTCAAAGGCCGAGAGTGGCAGCACAACGCCTCCTGCCACGCAGATCCACGCCTCAGTCGACACCATGGACACCATCAACCGCACCGAGCTGGCCTGTAACAACACAGTCCTGGGCTCCCAGATGCAGGTAAGCCAGGGTCCTGATCCCACCTCACAGATGGCCATTCACTTCACAGATAGGCTGTTAAGGGCTGGGCTGCATGGAGCTCTAGGAAGAGTGATACTCAGTGTTTCAGGAGTTTGGAGGGTGGTGTCTTTTTTTATAGTCTTTCAAAAACCTAAAGCACAAGAGCACAGGAGTGAGGAATGGATTAAACTTTGTCTTTTTCTGGTGTAAGAAGCTGCTTTTGTTTACTTCTCTGTCTAATCAAAGACCAAAAAATACTTCCACTTTGATGTTAAATCAGCCACCATTATCACTGTAAGAAGGGCGGGGCGGTCAGCCAATGTTAGCCACGAGTAACATTATATGAACCCTGAAAATCAAATTTTGTTCCTGCATTTGCAAATAAGTGATATGTGATTGTCTGTTTGCAGCTCCAGTTGGGGCGGGTAACACGGGTGCAGAAACACAGGAAGATCCTCCGAGCAGCCAAGACCCTGGAACCAGACACACTCATCATTGAATACCGGGGAAAGGTCATGCTCAAACAACAGTTTGAAGTCAACGGGCACTTCTTCAAAAAGTAAGACATCATGCTGTATGTGTTAATTCACTGGATACATTCAGTATTTGGGTCTTCAGACAAATGGTTACATTCACCTGTTCCTCTTTTGTCCCACCTGTGTGCTGCTTTTGAAACCATGATCTTTATATTCTTCCAGACCCTACCCATTTGTGCTGTTCTACTCCAAGTTTAATGATGTGGAGATGTGTGTCGATGCGAGGACCTTTGGAAACGACGCACGCTTCATCAGGAGGTCCTGTACACCCAACGCTGAGGTCAGCAGCCACGCTTTTTTTAATCTCAATGCTGAACACTCACTTTTCCCTTCCGTGTAGCCATATCGGGTTTGTTTGTTTAAATCTCAACTAAGATGCATTTTTCCCATCCCCAGGTGCGGCATATGATTGCTGAGGGCATGATCCATCTGTGTATCTATGCCGTCAGTCAAATCACAAAGGACGCTGAGGTCACCATTGGATTCGACTACGAGTTCAATAGCTGGTCAGTTCTGCTCCTCAACCCAGATCTCTCTTCCATAAAAAGCAACACAGGTCACATCCAACCAACCATACAACATTCACAGCAAGTACAAGTAGTAACGGTCCAACTCCTCTGTAGAAACATACAGTAGATGTGAGACAGGTAATAGTTTTCCTTTGGTTTAGCTTGTTGCTGCTGCAGAAAGTCTTGTGTCTCCAGCCTGATCTTCTCCTCTCTCCTAACAACCCACCAGTAATTACAAAGTGGACTGTGCCTGCCATAAAGGCAACCAGAACTGCCCGGTGCAGAAGCACAACCTGAGCCCCAGGGAGAGTTTGCTGAGTCCCCCTTCCCTGCCTCCTCCCTCCCCTCTGGTTGGTGCTGAGACCCGACGGAGAAAAGCCCGGAGGAGAGAGCTGGAGGCTGACAGCAACCAGACCCTGGACCAGCACCAGGAGGCCAAAGAACTGCAGGGGACCAGTGACACAGAGGTGTGTGTGTGTGTGTGTGTGATCTTCTAAATAAACACAAAGGTTAACTCCATCAAATATTAGCCAAGCATTGCTTTTACGTCCTGCTGAGTTCGATGTTTTCCTCATGTGCTGCCTGTCTGTCATCAGGAGAGGCTGCTGGATGATGTGAAGGTGGAAGAGGGAGAGGAAGGAGAGGTGGATGAGAATGGGGTCACCATCTCCAGTAAAAAAGTATGACATTTTAAATATTTTCCAACACAGCTAAATATGTTTGTTCTGTGCCATGAATGGATTCTACTTCCGGCAATACATCAGAAATTCTAAAGACAAAATGTTTCAGGTGTACCCTTTAACACTAAATTTAGCAACTA
>JAJHUR010097659.1:2074-13392 GCA_027495735.1 Lutjanus campechanus
GTGATCTTCAGCGAGGTGAGCTGTGCTGGATGAAGTATTCATATCATTTACTTCAGTAAAAACACTAAAACCACACTGTGTAAATACTCCACAACAAGTAAAAGTCCTGCATTTAAAACTTTACTTGAGTAAAAGTATGTAAACATTATCATCTGTTATCAATATGAAAAGTAAAAGTAGCCACTGTGCAGTAAAATGTTTCAGTAACAAGTAACTGTACCTGTCAGGCAAATGTAGTGGAGTAGAAAAGTAAAGTAGAACTATAAAGTAGCTAATATAATGTGGATGTAATTTGAAATTGGACTTTGGTAAAGTACTTGAGTAAATGTACTTAGTTACATTCCCCCACTGGAGATGACAGTAGCTGAATGTGTGGTGTTGGTCTTTTACAAACTTTTAAATAGTTGTTTTGTGCAGAAAAGTGGACAACTCACCTTAAAGTAGGTACTTTATATAAACCTGTCAAAGACAATTAACCACAGAGTCACTGAGACATTTACACCTCTCAGGGAGAATTTATAGACAAAAAGTAAATTTAAAGCCACAACATGGCAATTTTTAATTAATTAATTAATTCTCAAATCTTATTATTTTCTAATAGGTTTTAGTGTGTTCATTATTCTTCTTCCACTGTCTAAAGGTTTGTGGTATGAGATTTCTTTCATACTTATTGAGGTACTTTTTGCTTGCTTTAGTCTTTCAGCATAAACTGTAAAATAGAATACAATTATTATAAAGGATTTGCACAAATTAAAGTACCTTAATTTACCTTAACTAAGCAAGTTAATCAGGTTCTAAAACATGTTCATTTAGTTCTGCAAGTACAAATAAAGGGTCTTTTCATATATTAAATTACACTGGTGCGATACTGTACAATGTTTACCTGATTTTTGCTATAGCCCCCCCTGGAGAAAAATTCACCAGCTGCCACTGGTGTCCAGCTATGGTAAATTAATTTTACTGAGCATGATTTGGAAACACAAGCTCCTGCTGATAAGGTTTCACATCTGACAATGAACAAAAAAGAAGCCAGGACAGGACTGTGTTGAGGCAATGAGTTGTGGAACAATGATTTTTAAAAGAGCTGACTTTGTGGGCAGAGCTATGTTGAGTCAAAAACACTTTTATTCCTGGAGCAGATAGTGTCGTCCTCTGTGTGTCATGAAACTTAGAGTGATCATGGAGAAACACATTTTAAGGTGTAATGGCTCCCTCTGTGGATGAACATGGATATATTTTGGAATATATTTTGCACCTCTTTATCAACTGAACAATACTGCATACACCAGGGAGAAATTAAAACAAAATATTTTAATTAACAAAATATGTATACATAAGCAAAAAATATTTTATGTTCCCTTCTGTCCTGTTTTTAACACATCTGATTTTGGTACAATAATACAGTAAAGGTCCACCAAAAAGGTTTGGAGTCAGTACATTCCTTTTTATATTTGTGGAATTTCTCCATCAATTTTTTTCATTCTTTACTGTATGCCAGACCTTTTCACTTACATTTTTAGAAAGGCCAGATTTGAAAAAAAGTGCAGTACCAAGGGGCATTTAAAATACATGCAGAACAGTGCACCTTTTCACTTTTCAAACTAATTTTACTATTTTGTCGCAATCATAGCTTGTTTTTTTTGTTTTGTTTTTTACTAAACAATGTTTAATGTATCTCTTTTCTTTTAGTTTGACTCCCCATTCTGTTTAAACAGCCTGAGTTAAAACTTTTTAAAATAATAAGTGTCTCTGTGTTTAATAACAGACATAACTAATGAATGGGCTTAATTAATTAGCCAGCTAACAAAATTATGTTCTTCTTATAAACAGTCTAAACACCCATAAACTTACAAGTACCTTGATGTTTTAATAGACAAAAAATTGCAATTTTGCATTTCTTCTTCATATTTATAAATGATAAAAGGTCCAGATTGTTAAAGAGCCAGATGCAGCCCACTGACTGCCAATTAAATAGGCCTGCTCTATGCCGAGTTGCCAGAGGTATTATCTGCAAAAAGTGGGATATTTTGATAAAAAGTGAGGGAGCTTGGTACAGTATGGGGGATGGGTTGCTGATCTGGCAACCCACAAACTGTAGCTACCACACGTTGTCAACTAGCCAAGGTGCTACCATTAGCAATTAATGAACGGTGGAAAAATTTAAAGTGATATTTATCATTTAAACAACTCAAATGTCTCTTAATTGTTGTTCAGAAAAATACAAAGATTGCTGAATTACAAGAAAATCTTTGCTGGAGATAACTAATGACTCCTAATCTGATATTATATTTAAATTTCAGTCATGTGTTTTTGTTCATTCCTCAAAAATGACGTTTTAACATAAACCATCTTTGCTTACTATTGCAGACGAAGGTACAAAAAGAAATTTACATTTACAAGACAGAAGAAGCAGTGTAACTCCTTCAACAGCACCTACTGATACCAACACAGATAAGTAGAGTTGTAGGGTCACAGTAAAACAACTTCTCAAGTTGACTGAAAAAATAATAGAAATGGAAGTTTTGTAGATTGTTTAATGATCGGTTAATGTTACTGAGCGTTGTCCTGGGTCTACGTAGCCCAAATCACCGGACTGAAAGACTTTTACTAACAGCTGTAGTCATTTATATTGATGTATGTAATTTATCACCCACTTAAAATGTCCTCAGTGGCATTGCTGCATGTCATCCCCTCTCTCTCTGCCCTGTTTCACATCTACTCTCTTACTATCCTGTCCAATAAAGGCAAAAATGCCAAAAAAAATAAATAAAAAATACATTTGACTTAGTGACCATTAGCACACTATTGCTTTTTACTTTAATGAAACTAAGTTTTTTTTCACTGTGAACTTTACTGAGCAGCTCTTAAATACTGTTAAAGAATATTTTGAATTGAAAATATTTCCTACAGGCAATTCTGGATTGAGGCTATAATTTAAGAGCTTGATATTATTTTGCCTTGCAGTGGGCAGACAATGAAGCATTCATAGAATTAACTATATGCAATGATAACCCTTATGCATTTCATTTGTACCTCGATGAACACGATGGGCACCAGTTCTTTTACTAATACTTTAACATACTTACTGGGACAAAATGAAACTACAACTACACTTACCATTTTTTTAGTACCTCTACTTGTTTTTTGTCTGAATGCTTAGTGTTGAAAATTTTAAAATGTTTGTCAACCTGCAGTAATAAAACATCTACTGATGATGCAGAAGAAAGATAAAATATTCTACAAAATATTCTAGTTTCAATATTTACTTTTTACATTATTATCTATATGTAATGATAATATTCAATAACAAAAATCACTGCAGTACACAGCAAATGCAACTGATCGATGGTAATGAAGAGAAGACTGCAGTAGTGCAAATACAAGATTCAAAAGGTTCAGTCAGCAAAATATTAACTTCCAAATGTATCACTGGAGCCAGCCATATGACTGTTATTGACGATAAACATTTGTGTCACAAGATATGTGACATATGTTATTTTATTTAATTATTTGTGTAATTTTATTAAAGGTTGTCTGTAGCTTTATTTCTTCTTTATTGACCACTAAAACATTAATTGCGTCTATTAAGTCTGTTTAGGTTTGCCTCTGTGTATTAAAATGGTTGTTTTTTTGTGAGAGGCATCATGGAA
The DNA here is from genome assembly GCA_027495735.1 of Lutjanus campechanus. Lineage (NCBI taxonomy): Eukaryota > Metazoa > Chordata > Actinopteri > Lutjaniformes > Lutjanidae > Lutjanus > Lutjanus campechanus. The sequence continues at coordinate 5,725 of JAJHUR010097659.1, forward strand.
CTCTGACAACACTTGATGGTGGTTTTGATGCTGGTGGTTTGACGTGATTTAAGAACAATGCATCTCTCAGACTGACTTAATCTCATGGACAAAGCTATCTTTGTCGCCACTCCCAATTTTCTCTTTCCATACAAACAATGGTGAGGCTGGTTGATTGACAGGTACTGTTGTGGAATTTAATTATACAAAATCACACTGCCTGGTTCGACTGTCTGTAAACATCACCTGTACTTTAATTAAGCTACTATAATTAAACATGCCCTGGTACACTTTTTAAAAAATAAAATTGCAAAACATCACACAAGACACAATATAAATTTTCCAAGGATTTTGTATTCTGATTATTGTTGACAGAAACTGTGTAAAATGGCAAGACATCTCACAGAATACAGCTATGCATGATTAGATAAATAAACTTTGTATAAATAAGAAAGCTGACAGTGCAATGTTTTAACATAATATATCATGTATACCACAACCCTTCATAAAACGTGGTGCATTGGTTCAGGGTTGGGGTGGGCAGCATTATGAGCTGCCTGTGTTCCTTCATTTAATTTGAGACACTTGTACAATATGCTCTCTGTGGAGCTGTTATGTTGCTATGCTGCAAATGAAACCTAAACATGACCTTTATATGCATTTGGATATTACATCATTTTAACTCCCTAGTAAAACATCATCATTACACAATAATAATAATAATAATAATAATAATAATAATAATAATGGTAACCATAATAATAACCATAAACATAATCATCACCTTTGCTTGTACAAAATACAAACTAATTAGACATAAAAGACATTAATAGTGCAATAGTGGCATTATAATCTGACTCCCAGGGCTTGATAGAATGTGTTGCTATATTGTTTGATTTGTTATTCTAGTGGTGATTCAGTGGTCCAGGTGCTTAAAGTCAGCTGTGTCCTTCTGTTCCAGGATCCTGGAAACGTGTTCAGTTCGACAGTCTACTCGCTGTTATTGTGTCCAGTCATCATGAATCTTGTACTCTTACTGACAAAAAAGTCCCTTTTCATATCAGTGGAAATCAGCACTGATGCTGTTACTGGCTTGACAGTAGCCATGACAACAGTACCAGGCAGGATGCGGTGACAAGACTGATATGGTTGGTCACTCCACTTGAAACTGTAAATGAGAAAAAAAAGAAAAGAAAAGATTAGTTTAACAAATAGTTGTGCACTGTGGTGTAACTTTTTAAATATTTGATCAAGTTACTTACCCATTCCATTGACGATGATGGAGCTGCCTTCAATGTCGAAGCCACTGACACTTGAAGCTGCGCCGATCAAAACGTTTGCAATCGCAGTGTTATCAGGAACATTTGTGCTGTCAAAATTGATGTCCATAAAGTTGATGATTGATCCATTTCTGTAGAAGGAGAAACAAAACATATTGTTTGAAAAATCGTGTTTAGGCCACTAGTCTTAAATTGTAATGAATGAAGTCTGAAAAATTTACCTGAATTCCACCACATCCAAGGACCTGAAGGAGGAGAAGTTTCCTTGGAAAATAGGTGTAAGCTACAGAAACAGAAAAAAAAATGTATTTAAACAATTTTTCAACATTTTAATTAGAACAATAAACTGTGTGTGCATGACATGTGCATGTATGTTGGTATATCCCTCTTGATGTCTGTTATCAATTGCTTCTCGAAATTTAAATAAGTGACATTTTTTATAAATTCAATATGTAGACAGTCTAGTAGGCATGAAGGTGAGTGTTTTAATGTTTGTATTTTCTTGTGTTTTCTGTATTTTTTGTTCTGAAGCAAACAGGAGGTTAGATAATGATGGACAGTGGACACCAATAAAGGGATTAGAAGAATAGATGGCATTTATTCCCTTTCCCGGTGGCAACGATTTTAGTTCCAGATTTCCTTGTTTTCATTTCCTTATGTTTTTTGTATTTTCTGAACTGACCGACACAGGAGACAGGAAGATTAATACTGATGGGTATTTGGAACCAGTACAGGGTTTAAAAGAATAGATGAATTTTTACAGTAACATTAACTTTCCTCATGCTTATTTCTGAGCATTTCTTTTTCAACTTTTGTCCCCCTTCCTGGTGGGAACATACTTGTAGAGTACAATAACAGGAAACAAGGGTGTAATATTTTGGCATTGTGGAAGAAAAGAGAAATAAATGACAAATACGTTTAGGGGAAAAAAATGTTAACAATACTGATATTCTAGGGAAGTTATCAAGTTAATGGTTTTGTTTTTCAGTACGATATCCCAAAGTCACCCATTGTTCACAAAAAAACATACAGCAGAATTTATTTCTCCTTTTCTCTAAAATGCCCCGTTGCTACTTCATTGTTCCCCTCTCTTTCTCTGCACCAGCATTTAAGTAGCAGTAGGAACTGGAAAGTGAAATGTGAAACACATTACACTGGAAGGGTGCATTATAAAATGTTACTACAACATTGCAGTTTTTTGAGTGACAGCTTGAGCTCTCTGATAAGATAATTCAGAATGTGAACCAGCAGATTTTATTCTAAAGGTGAGACTTACCTGATTCTTTATCATTGTAGATCGATTTTTAAAAGCTCCAGATGATGAATTCAGCAAGTCAGGTGTAAATGTGCTCAGACGAGATCTGAAAGACACCATTACTGTTACAACTCCAGTTGTAGGTGCTGCAGTTGCGGGTGCTGCAGTTGCGGGTGCGGCAGTTGCGGGTGCGGCAGTTGCGGGTGCTGCAGTTGCAGGTGCGGCAGTTGCGGGTGCGGCAGTTGTGGGCGCAGCAGTTGCGGGTGCAGCAGTTGTAGGTGAAGGAACGGGTCCAGCTGTAAAAACATTTTTTGACAGAATAAGTGTAAGGTTGTAAATTACATTTTGCATGTATGGTTCTGTGTTTTTAGTATAGAGTCAATGATAAAAGTATTATTTTATGCTTGGTTGAAGTCACACATGTATCCATAACACATAGGTTCCCCACAGTTACCCCACAGTTAGGGGCCTGCACATATATGAACGTCATATATCAAGCAGAAATGTTCATGCAACTGTATGGACCAGTATGGATCTTGGCTTTGTCTGTTGAGAACGCTTGTGTTCTGTGCTGTGCTTGGTGCATTTATAAGCCAACCACACGGAAACATCGACTTATTGGTCTGATTATGTTTAACTCTTAAGCAATAAATAAGTATTTGTGTCCAAACCAAAAGTTTTTTTTGTCATTCTGGTTTGATGTTGCAGACATATTAGGACTGATTACAGTGAAATATTGTGCTGTGTTCACTCACCTGCTACTTGGACAGAAGAGGGACTGAAGTTCACACTGAAGTTACTGCTGGAATTGCTTGCAGCGTCTCTTAAGACTTGAGCAACAAAATTATTCTCTGGGAGTTCTGAAATGGGAGCAGTCTCATTGAACACAACGTCAATTTCTGCTCTGGTTGTATCCGCTCGCGTACCTGCAACACTGCTGTGCCATAAAAACAAATGGGAAGTGTCAGATAATGATATGAGATGATTCTGTTGCTGGTTGTTGTGTGGAATCTTGTACAAACAAACATGCTGTTAAAAAATGTTTTTACCTGAACCTCCTCACAATGACGGCGACAAACAGAGGACCAAACTTTGTGAAGTATATTTGTGTACACTGCAAAAAGAAAGACGCATTAAAAGACCTCCAGTAACCTTCAAGCACAATATTCTTAACATTTAAGTGTAATTTCATCCCCAGGCCTGAGCCTAACTTGAAACACTGCGTAATTTTGAAAATGGTAAAACAGTTGGCAAGAGGCTGAGAAGGGGGCAGGGGGTGGCTGAGGAAGTGTGCAGGGTGTGGGTAGCCAACTTCTGATCGTGCCTAACACTGACACAGTTAACGAAAAATTACTTAATTTTGAAAAATTACTCACTGTGACTATAACTCGTTGTTCAAGATCTCTGTATGGACCGCTGCTGGGATTATTGAAATCATCTGTGAAAGGTTCTCCCAGCAATTCGACCATGATGACATAAATAGGTGCTGGAGTGGATGCTGCCGTTGTTGTTGTTGGGGCAGAAGTTGTTTTTGTTGTCACTGCTGTGGTTGTTGTTGCTGTCGTGGCAGCAGTTGTTGTAGTTGATGCTGCTGCTGTCGGTGTTGTTAGAGCAGAAGTTGATACTATTGCTGCTGTTGTGTTTGTTGTTGCTGCTGTCGTTGTTGTAGCAGGAGCTGTTGTCACTGGTGTCATTGTTGTAGAAGCAGCAGTTGTTGTGGCTGCTGTCATTATTGTCATAGCAGGAGCTGTTGTAGCTGGTGTCATCACTGTTGCCAGAGCAACAGTTGTTACTGCAGTTGTTATCGTAGTAGGAGCTGTTGTGGTTGTTGTTGCTGCTGTCGTAGCGGGAGATGGTGTTGTCGCTACTGCTTTTGTTGTTGTCACTGCTGTTGTTGTTGTTTCTGTCATTGTTGTCGTAACAGGAGCTGTTGTTTGAGCAGCAGTTGTTGTCGCTGTTGTTGGAGCAGGAGCTGTTGTTATTGCTGCTGTTGTCAGAGCAGGACTTGTTGTTGCTGTCATTGCTGTTGGAGCAGGAGTTGTTGTTGTCGCTGCTGTCGTTCTTGTTGGAGCAGGAGCTGTTGTTGCTGGTGTCGTTGTTGTTGTTGGAGCAGCAATTGTTGTTGGAGCAGCAGTTGTTGTTGCTGCTGTTGTCAGAGCAGGAGTTGTTGTCGCTGTCGCTGTGGTTGGAGCAGGAGTTGTTGTTGGAGTGGGAGGTGTTGTTGACGGAGTTGTTGTTGTCGGAGCAGCTGTTGTGGTTGTTGTTGCTGCTGTTATTGTTGGAGCAGCAGTTGTGGTTGGTGCTGCTGTTGTTGGAGGAGCAGTTGTTGTTGTTACTGGTATTGTCATTGTTGCTGGTTTAGCAGTTTCTGTTGTTGCTGCAGTCGTTATCACAGCAGGAGCTGTTATTGCTGGTGTCTTCGTTGTTGTTGGAGCAGGACTTGTTGTCATAGCTGCTGTCATGGTGGGAGCAGGAGTTGTTGTTGTTGGAGCACGACTTGTGGTTGTCGTTGCTGCTGTCGTCATTGTTGTCGGAACAGCAGTTGTTGTAGTTGCTGTTGTCATTGTTGTCAGAGCAGATGTTGTGGTTATACTTGCTCCTGTCATTGTTGGAACAGAGGTTGTGGTTGTTGTTGCTGCTATTGTTGTCAGAGCAGCAGCTGTTGCTGGTGTCACCGTTGTCGTCGGAGCAGGAGTTGCGGTTGTTGCTGCTGCTGTTGTTGTCGGAGCAGGAGTTGTTGCTGCTGCTGTTGTTGTTGTTGTTGTTGGAGCAGCGGTTGTTGTAGTTGCTGCTATCGTTGTTGTGGGAGCAGGAGTTGTTGTTGTTGGAGTGGGACTTGTGGTTTCTGTTGCTACTGTTGTTGTCAGAGCATCAGTTGTTGATATTGGAGCAGGAATTGTGGTGGTTGTGGCTGCTGTCGTTGTTGTGGGAGCAGGAGTTATTGTTGTTGGGGCAGGACTTGTTGTCGTTGCTGCATCTAAAGTTGTAGTCGGAACAGCAGTTGTTATTGGAGCAGGACTTGTGGTTGTCATTGCTAATTTTGTCGTTGTTGTCGGAGCAGGAGTCATAGCAATAGTTGTTGTCGTTACTGCTGTTGTTGTGGGAGCAGCAGTTGTTGTTGGAGCAGGACTTGTGGTTGACGTAGCTGCTGTTGTGGTTGTTGTGGGAGCAGAAGTTGTCGTTGTTGTCGGAGCAGCAGTTGTTGTAGTTGCTTCTGTTGTTGTTGTGGGAGCAGCAGTTGTTGTTGGAGCGCGACTTGTGGTTGTTGTCGCTGCTGTCGTTGTTGTTGTGGGAGCAGCAGTTGTTGTTGTTGGAGCACGACTTGTGGTTGACATCGCTACTGTCATAGTTGTTGTGGGAGCAGCAGTTGTTGTTGTTGGAGCCGGACTTGTGCTTGTCGTCGATACTGTCGTAGTTGTTGTGGGAGCTGCAGTTCTTGTTGTTGAAGCAGGACTTGTGGTTGTCGTCGCTGCTGTTGTGGTTGTTGTGGGAGCAGAAGTTGTCGATGTGGGAGCAGAAGTTGTTGTAGTTGCTTCTGTCGTTGTGGGAACAGCAGTTGTTGTTGTTGTCGCGCGACTTGTGGTTGTTGTCGCTGCTGTCGTCGTTGTTGTGGGAGCAGCAGTTGTTGTTGGAGCTGGACTTGTGCTTGTCGTCGCTACTGTCGTAGTTGTTGTGGGAGCTGCTGTTGTTGTTGGAGCAGGACTTGTGGTTGTCGTCGCTGCTGTTGTGGTTGTTGTGGGAACAGAAGTTGTCGTTGTGGGAGCAGTAGTTGTTGTAGTTGCTTCTGTCGTTCTTGTGGGAGCAGCAGTTGTTGTTGGAGCAGGAGTTGCTGTTGCGGCTGCTGCCGTGGTTGATGTTGTCATTGTTGTCAGGGAAGCAGTTGTTGTTGTTGTTGGAGCAGGACTTGTGCTTGTTGTTGCTACTGTCGTAGTTGTTGTCGGAGCAGCCATTGTTGCTGTTGGAGCAGGACTTGTGGTTGTTGTCGCTGCTGTCGTTGTTGTTGTGGGAGCAGCAGTTGTTGGAGCAGGACTTGTGGTTGTCGTCCCCACTGTCCTAGTTGTTGTAGAAGCAGTAGTCGTTGTTCTTGGGGCACGACTTGTGGTTGTTGTCACTGCTGTTGTCGTTGTTGTCGGAGCAGAAGTTGTCGTTGTGGGAGCAGCAGTTGTTGTAGTTGCTTCTGTCGTTGTCAGAGCAGGAGCAGCAGTTGTTGTTGGAGCCGGACTTGTGCTTGTCGTCGCTACTGTTGTAGTTGTTGTTGGAGCTGCAGTTGTTGTTGTTGGAGCAGGACTTGTGGTTGTTGTCGCTACTGTCGTCATTGTTGTGGGAGCAGCAGTTGTTGTTGTTGGAGCCGGACTTGTGCTTGTCATCGCTACTGTCGTAGTTGTTGTGGGAGCTGCTGTTGTTGTTGTTGGAGCAGGACTTGTGGTTGTTGTTGCTGCTGTTGTGGTTGTTGTGGGAGTTGCTGTTGTTGTTGTTGGAGCAGGACTTGTGGTTGTCGTCGCTACTGTCGTTGTTGTTGTGGGAGCTGCTGTTGTTGTTGTTGGAGCAGGACTTGTGGTTGTTGTCGCTGCTGTTGTGGTTGTTGTGGGAGCAGAAGTTGTCGTTGTGGGAGCAGCAGTTGTAGTTGCTTCTGTCGTTGTTGTGGGAGCAGCAGTTGTTGTTGTTGGAGCAGGGCTTGTGCTTGTCGTCGCCTCTGTGGTAGTTGTCGGAACAGCCGTTGTTGTTGTTAGAGCAGGACTTGTGGTTGTTGTCGCTGCTGTCGTTGTTCTGGGTCCAGAAGTTGTCGTTGTGGGAGCAGCAGTTGTTGTAGTTCCTTCTGTCATTGTTGTGGGAGCAGCAGTTGTTGTTGTTGGAGCAGGACTTGTGGTTGTCGTCGCTGCTGTCGTAGTTGTTGTGGGAGCTGCTGTTGTTGTTGTTGGAGCAGGCCTTGTTGTTGTTGTCGCTGCTGTTGTTGTTGTTGTGGGAGCAGCAGTTGTTGTTGGAGCCGGACTTGTGCTTGTCGTCGCTACTGTCGTAGTTGTTGTGGGAGCTGCTGTTGTTGTTGTTGGAGCAGGACTTGTGGTTGTTGTCGCTGCTGTTGTTGTTGTTGTGGGAGCAGCAGTTGTTGTTGGAGCCGGACTTGTGCTTGTCGTCGCTACTGTCCTAGTTGGTGGA
>JAJHUR010097660.1:0-12370 GCA_027495735.1 Lutjanus campechanus
CCTGAACACTTGTGGCATTTATTGAAGTGCTGCGGCAACGATATCGTAGGAATTTCCACTTACAGTTAATTGGATTTGGACAAACCTTGAATAAATTAAATCAACTGCGGCTCGGGTTTTCCACTTGCGCTTTAGATCAGCATAAGATAGGGCCCGATGTCTGACATTAGCTTTTATGTAAATACTTAAAAATATTGAACTGGGAAGACGCAAACTGTGCGCTGTACTAAAGGGATAAAACGCCCCGAAGTGATGTTTCTGAAGTGAGGAATTTCAGATAAAATTCCAGATGAAAGCCCAAAGCTTCAAGAGCACTGGAATAATCCAGAACACATCTGGGTGACAGATTATGATGAATTTATTTTCAGCAGATGTCTGTGGCAAAAAGCGGCCCTAATCTATGAAAGATGCCAAAATATCCTGAAGAATTCAACCGAAGCCTCGCACCAAGTGACTGGAAGCTATTTCTTTAGAGTTTAACTTTGAGTGATCATTAACTTTAAGCCGACTATCAAACAGTGAAGCGCACAGTGCGAGCTGTCTGCTGCACTCAGCAGCAGCCTCTGAGAGCGAACAGAACGGAAAATCTGTTCCAGCTCAATATCATCAATATCATCAATATCATGACTTTTAAATCATCAATTGATTTAACGAATTTCGTTTGTTTAAAATCGTGTTGATATCGTTTGCCATAAATGCCACAAGTGTTCGTCTTTCTGAGTTGTTCTTCATCTTAATGAATATCAGGCAGAGCTCACATTAACTTTAAAGACAGACCCGCATGGCTGTCAAACATAAATGAAAGGTGTTTGTGGAGATGTGTGTGCGCACCTCAGCCAAGCACGAGAGACACACACACACTCCCGCACGCTTTTAACTTCAATATTTACACATACTTTTACACTTTACACTTTTTGGGGGGCATTTTTGCTTTAGTTGACAGGACAGCCAAAGAGTAGACAAGAAACAGATCAGAGAAAGAGGGGATGACACGCAGCAAAAAGCCGGAGGCGGGAGTCGAACCAGCAGCCGCATAAAAGTAACAACTTCCATTCATAGATCGGACACTTTACCAACTGAGCTAAAAAGTCCGGGGCGTTATCTTGTTAAATCAAAAGTCTTAATGGTTTTAACAATCACTTTCTTCTTCTCATTCATTCATCTGCTCCACACGTTGATACGTCCGTTGTCTGTCTCTCAGGTGGAAGCTCAGCACTGCACCTAGAGGCCTGGAGCACTTCCGTTGTGTTTCTGTATTTGCAGCGTTTTCTTTTTGCAGCGCGTTTCTGTATTTGCAGCGTTTTCTTTTTGCAGCGCGTTTCTGTATTTGCAGCGTTTTCTTTTTGCATTTGTTTTCTTATTTGCAGCGCGTTTCCGTATTTGCAGCGCGTTTCTGTATTTGCAGCGTTTTCTTTTTGCATTTGTTTTCTTATTTGCAGTACGTTTCTGTATTTGCAGCGCGTTTCTGTTTATGCAGCGCGTTTGTACTTGTCGGCCACCGTATATCATAAGTAAAACTGTATGTGAACTGTAGTCAGTGGGGGGAGACAAATTATTTTCTGATCCTGTTTGAATTGTGCCACAAATCATACATATGTTTGTCAATTTAAAATATAATTTTTCAGGACAATAAAGTCTGTGACTGTGAGGATTCGTAATCAGAAAGACTACACACCCAGAAGTCACATAAGTGATGTGCCTGGGTGTTTTTGTACTGGGATGTAACCACACAACAGTGGGTCTTACTCATTATTTCTCTTTTCACTTAAGGTTAGATAACGTTAAAAGGGGCACTGAGATTGGTGTTGAAGACGTACATTGTGCAAGGCGAGAGATGTAGGTCACTGAGCAGTTTCACATAAAACTGAATTACTGCACACATTATTTTTAAGCATTATTTTTATTACTTAAGTTCTTGTGTAATTTTGTGTTTCTTTACAGTGGGTACATTATTTATATTTGAGTAATATTTTTACAGCATCATTGAGTTACTTGTGAATTACATTTCATTGTCATTTATTGTACTTTGTACATTGTTTCCTTTGTATGTTCAAATGCAGTGTTTAAGTAGAGTTATTGTATTCTCTTGGTAGAGTTAATTGGTTCTTACCTGCCCTTGTTTTTGTGGGGACAGGCATGAGTGATTCACTCAGGGAATGCCTTGTGCTTAACAAGAAGAGAAGTTGCTGGAGTGTGTTTTGTACTGTTTTGCCATTTTGGTGAAAATGAACACTAAACTGTGACTTTGTGGACCTGTAAAATTCTGTTTTAAATTGACAGCTAATGAAGCTAAACCAGAGGTGTGGTTTAAGACTAAACCCAACTATATCCAGTTCTGGATGAAATTAAAAGACAGCTTCGTCAGAACATTCAGAGAACAGACATTTAACATTATTCTGCTGTCTTCACTTTTACAACAGATCAGTTCTTACAGTACAGGAAATGTGAGTAAATAAAAAGAAAGCAAAAATAAGAGCATATTGAAACTGCAATAGGCAATATTATTTCATTATAATTTTGGCTGAAATAAAGTTTGATCATTGCATGCCACTAACAGTATTTAATTGAAGGCTTCCTTGAAAAAAGTGTCTGTGAGGGTCCATCCTTGCTTGTCTAAATCAAACAATCAATCAGGGTTAGCTAGCATGTCCTTCCCTCTCAAAGGATCAGTTTCTTACTACACCAAATCACAGGCATCATGTCATGTGATGAGCGTCAAGTGCCTCCTGTCACCCCCAGTACAGTTCTGTTGTAAGTGTCCCAAATTGCCCTCTAATAAAGTCTAATAATGGTCTAATAAAGGGCCTAATACTGTCTAATAAAGAACATGTTATTTCTAATTTTTGTTAAATTGTTAATGATTATACAAACATTTAATAAATGGGTTATTCCACACTATAATGGAGTAGTATGCAGCTAAATGGTCATTTTCAAGTATTTATGAGTGTACAACATTTGTCAACAATTAAAACATATTTTATACAGTTATAACTGTGTTTTACTATATTTTTATACACTAGCTGCATAAATACATCTGCTTCACCTACAATATATCTTTTTATAAACCATGTATTTAATGTTCCCTCCTTAAAGTGTTGCCTGCTACTGATACCTGGATTGTTTTTTTTTAAACCTTCTTTAAAATAATTAAATGCTTTACCTCTTAAAACCTCAGGAATTCACCTTGCAGGCACATGTAATTTAAAGGATCAAAAAGGCTGTTTTTTTTAACAAAAGATGTCCTAATAATAATAATGCTAATAATAATAATAATAATAATAATAATGATATTAACAATAACAACAACAACAACAACAATAATAATAATGATAATAATAATAATTTGATGTATTTGTGCTCAGTAAAACAAAACAAACAAAAAAACAACAATGAAAACAAGGTATTCCTAATGAAATGTTAATTTATTTTGTCTTCATATTTATTTCTCCTGTCAGTACATTGACAGGAGGATGTCAGTCTTCAATGTGTTTTGATGACGGTCCGCTCCTTCCTAATAATAAACAAATTAAAACACAGTCAATAGCAATCAACAGCCAAATGTTGATATTGTCATAGAGCTATAATGACTGAAACGACAAATTAATACCCCTGTGGTCTTTGCGAGGACTGAAATGCATCACCAGAATGAGGGTTTTCTCACTCTTGCTCCTCCACCTCCATCGGGATCACCTCGTCAGTGGCCAGATTAGGTGGTGCAACATTTCTGCATGGAGAACATAGTATCAGCTGTCGGTAAGTTGTTCACAAACTAATGAGCAGCGGTGGAAGAAGTCTGCAGATTTCTTTTTTAAATTATGTGAAAACACTCATAGTCTTACATTCAAAACCTTACTTGAGTAAAAGTATGCATTATTCAGCTAAATGTACTTGAAGTATCAAAAGTAAAAGTACTCATTATACAGTTAAGTGTTACCCAGCAGTATTTTTCTATTATATATGTTGATTCTGGATAAATATTACTGCTGCATTAATGTGAATGTTGCATCATACTGCTGGAGGTCTTTCAGGATGAATGTTAATACTGTTGAGTAGTTTAATATGCAACAATGCATCATAAGATCATCATATATTTGTACCATTGCTGAACAGTATAACCAGTCAACTTTTCATGAGCTCAGACGACAGCTCTGTTTTCAGCTTTATGCATTTTCCAGCTAATCTGAGGTAAGTTTTTAAATAGCTCATTTAGCTTAAAAACTCTCAAAAGAAAACTCTTAATCCTTCAGTTTATCTGGAAAAAGTCAAATTCAAGATCATGAAGTTTGAGATATATGGTTTTCACTGGCCAGGAAGGGTATGAAAAAAACAAGAAACTAGTAACTAAAGCTGTCGGACAAATGAAGTGGAGCAAAATGCACATTTGTCTCTGAGATGTGGTGGAAAATGGAAACATTCAAATTAAGTACAAGTATTTTAAATTTGTTAGACCACTACTTAAGTAAATGTTATATTCCAACACTGCCAATGAGCCTTGTTTCATCTTCAGTCTCATGTAAACATTTTTAGAGGTGGTGAAAAATGAAACAGCTTGATTTTCATCTTTGATGTTCATCCATTTCTCATTTTTCTGTTGTTTCTGATTCAGATACAAACACAGTTGCACATTTAGCACACATCTGACCCAACAACCAGAACTTATTTTGCTGAGAAATCGTACTTTCCCAAACACTTCGGCTCTCATTCCTGCCAGTTTCTCCCACTAAAATCATCAGTGGCTGGCAGAATTGAGACGACAAAATATAAAGTGGATTTATGTGGGTTATGTGAATGCAATTTATCTTTATAGGTTATATTGATGCAAAATTGACAAGAAGATCAATATGTGATGCCTTTCATCCTGTGTTTCTACAGTTATGTATGAAATAAAGGGAATTTGGCTGATATTTTCCTCACAGAGGAAACTTCAGTTAAATTTGAACTGCTAATATGTATGTTTTTTTTTTACATGCTGTCATGTCTATGGAAACACTGACTGCTTAATAGGTCATGATAATGTTGTCAAACATTGACTGCCCTTAGTTAATGGTTTAATAATGTGTGTATTGATTACTGATGGTGACTGAACAGGCAAATTATCAGCTTTTGTACTTCACTGATGGTAGTTTGCAGTAAATGATTATATATAATTATAAATAAATTATTTTTTTTAAAAACTTGTATCACATTTTTTTCTAGTCTTGTTTAATAATGACATTTAGTTATGTTGGTCAGAGTTACATGTTTACTGTATTGCACTCACATGTTATAGCACTCTGCTGATAGGTGGCAGAGTAAACTATCACTTTATTACCACATGGAATAGGACCACATGGTTTAGATGCACGGAACTGGTGCTGCTGTACTGTTAAAATACATCTTGATTGATTCATTCAGCAAAATGGTCTTTTAAGGATATGTACAATAATTGAGAGAATATCTGTGCCCATTTTACCTGGCCTGTGGTGGATCGCACTCCATGGGAGTTTCTCCACATCTGGAGGATTGGAAAGTTCTCACAGAACTGCAACAGTTGCACAGAGAAACAAGTAAATCAGATAGAAAAGTGGCATGAACAGGTGACCAGACAAACATTAATTCAAGATGACATTAAAGTAAAGAAACCTGTGAGATCCATGCACAGCACCAACAAGAGCCCCCTGTAACCAAACATTGAGAAAAAAACACATAATCCACATGAATATGTATCCATTGAATAAGAACAAGGCTCACTTAAAGGTATACTTCAATCAAAGTGGTGTAAATCTTACTTGTTTATAAGAAATGGTGAACGTCATATTTTCATAGATGACTATACCAGGAATTCCAACAGGATCGTCAACACACTGGCTGGAAAACTGCATCAAATCATATGATATAATGATATGAAAATAAAATGTATTATATAAAGCCCATATTACAATACTAAACTCTACTGCTTAAACAGCAGATTGCTTAAATTTAGGTCAGTTTTGTCAACATGCTTGCTATAGCAATACTAATGTTTCGGCGACCGAACGTGACTCTGAGTCACTTACAAACGATTCACGATTCAACAAATAAGTTGAATGTACTGCAGAATTTCCAAATACTTTACCAAATACTTGTACAACTATGTTCATTTCAGCCTTTTTAAACTTACATGCACTTCCATATCGAAGTTTCTCTCACAAAAAGAACACGACCACCATTAGCATCAGACCATATGCGCACAACTTCCGTATATGCTGTGCGGTGGCCAATGGGCTTTGTAGTCCCTAAAGAAAGGTCTAACTCTCGGTAGATATCGCGGGAAAACATAAAAAGAGAGGTCCATATACCATACATATACAACACCAAGTACACTGTAACAAATTGCTGTAAAAAAAACAGGAAGGAAATTTTGTACAGTATTGTGCTGGTTTTTGTAAATACAGTATAATACTGTAAATGTTGATGCTTTCAAGGAGCCAAGTATTAACAACAAGTTACTGTAAAGTTTTACAGTATTATACAGCATTTTTTCTTTTTCCATTACTCTGTTGTTTGAATCCACCAATAACTCATCTGAGCAAAATCATGTGGCATCAAGTCCCATCACCTCATTTCGCACAAATTCAATGCAAAGAAGTTAAAACATAGACTTAAAATATTGAAGATAAGTGATTCTTATTTGAAATAGCCAGAAGAGTAATAAGAAAAGAAGAAACCGAAGAAGACTATTTTCACCTGGACTCAGACCCTACAGCATGTGAACGGAAGGCCGTCTGCAACTGTAGCTGCCAGTATGTTACTGTAAAACGTACATCCTATACAGCACAGTACTGTAATATGTTTTACAGTAATAAACTGTTGTTATAGTTTACAGTAGGGAAACTGTATAATAACATTTAAATACTGGCAACTGTAGCTGCCAGTATGTTAATGTAATTTAACAGGGAAATTTCTTCTGGTATTTTCTTATGGCAGGAAAACTTTTATATTTTTAAAATATGTATTTTATTTTATTTTATTTTGGCAGTGAGTGCTGTTTAATGTTTATGTAGTGTAATGTTTTAAGAGAAATTAAGAGATTCTTCCTTTTGTAATAAAAGCAAGTGACAAAAATAAAAAAAACAGACAAACAGACAAACCTTGGGCCAAGAAAAGGGTCTCATATGATTATTCAAGTATTTAGATCATGTACTTACTTAAAGTAAATGTAGAAAAATGTCTATGGCGAAATGCTCTCAAATTAGGTACACTGAATTATGAATCCGATGTTGTGTCCAGGCTTTGGCTCCTCTTGTAATTCCTTTAAAAAAGATTTCCTGGTAGCTCGGGGCCAACACTTCACCAAGTGTTGGCCCTGTGTACTGGGGCTTAGTCCTCTGCTGTGGCTTAAATTCCAAACTGTGACTATTTACTAAAAAAAGGTGCTCAAAAAACCTTTCTTGGTTCATGTTGATCTATGTTGGTCCACCATCTGTGAGAAAAAATATAGTTGTTCATCCGTATGTCCTGATTCATGGCAGAAGTTTTAAAAACACGGCAGACTCCTCATCGCAGAATAACAAGCTTTGTTTATTCCACCTTTAGAAATAGCAACAGTCATACAAATCAGGCTCCACCCAGTAGGACTCATGTCTTTGGAACGACATGACTCACAGGTATCTGTTTTGACTTTGATGTCTTATGATTGTGAGGTAAGGCTGCATGACCCAGAATTCCAAGAATGATCCTGAAATATACAGCACAATGTGTAAGATTTATTGTTTTTGAGTTTTTGGGCTGTATTTTGTATTAATATTGTATGTATAATATCTTGCTTTTGTTTTGTGTTTTTGTATTTACAAAAAAGAAAGTGGACAAACAATTATTTGGAAAAATGTGGTAAATGTGCTCCCAGTTTCAAAGTGCCCGTCACTTATACAGTGATGTCCAGATTAATCTACTGTTTCAGATTAAGTTTGAACTGGAAAAGCACAATGAGTAATAGTCACCAGAAAACATGCGGGACAGTCAGCTGCTCATCCTATTTGTCTGACAGCATCTCAGAGAAAGCCATATTCTATCAGTCTTAAACACTGAACCTTTAAAGGTATAACTGTAACATTTCACCATTAAAATATCTTAAAATGTCAGGCATGCTATATATTTTGCTGAGTTGTTTACTTACATTGTCCTAAATGTTTCCAACAATCTTCAGTTGCAGAGAAATCCATAAGTTTAGGTCAAGGTAACGCTGTGTTTGAGAGAGTGTGGAAGGAAGTGAGAGGGACCCATCTGCAGGGAAGGATGTGTGGGTGTATGTGTGTATAACTATGACTTAATGTGTTTATCAGAAGTATCGGAAGTTTATATGTACCTCTTGACTTTTTAGGCGTTTTCCCAATGTCACAGCGACCTCCCATTCGTCCTGTCAAAACCTTCCGATTTACTGGAAGTTACGCCTGTTCTCATACTAGAGTCGAAAACAACACTTTATATGGGCATTTCCTAATATCAGAAGGATAATTAGTGTCATGACTACCTTAGTACCTGTTGGATTGTCTTTTGTGTCATGTACTTTGGCAGGCCTTCCCAACTTTGTCCCTTCAGAGTGTTGTGACCTTTTGTTTCTGATTTGTTTGCACTATTTCGCTTCCACAGTGGTAATACAGTGTAAGGACTGTATTGCCCAGATATGCAGGATCTTGTTTGCAGGAAGCTGACATGCTCTCCCTGCTCTCTATGTGTATCATCCCTACAGTCGATCTACCGTCTGGATGTACCGTAAAGACAGGGCACCGAATAAATAATTGCTAACATCTCAGTTTTACATACTGTATAAAGTCGTGAAAAGACTTAGAGTCAATTGACTGTTAAATTATGCAGTATGGAGCGGCGAATGGCGAATAATATACACGAAAGATGGCCAACTACTTTTCCTAAACCCCTTGTATTTGATAATATGAGTTTCTTTTTATTTATTTATTTATAAATGTTCTATTCTTTTTTCTGTGGATATTTTCTTCATGTTCGTTTCATATATAATGTTCGCTCATTATGCTGTGTCCATAAATACATAAATCACCACAGTAATTTCTTGTTATCTGAATTTAAAAAGGATGTGTGATTGTTCCTTCAAATCCGATGTACTAACGTATACAATTGAGTATGTTACATATTAAATAAAGTTTTTTAAAAAAGACACAAAAGAAGATCAACTTCCGGTTGTGACTTCTGGCATGGATTGGAAATATGGCCGCAGGAAGGTACTCTTGAAGGAAGTTGGCGAGACTGCCTTTACATACAAAAAGGATTTCACATTTTTTGGGAGTTGTAGTGTTGCAATTTGACCCACACCTACAAAAGTGTTTCTTTCAGTTGCTGTGATAAAGATACATATGCTGCTCATCTCTGACCACTGTGGCCAAAGTCTGATATTAAAGCAGGTACTTCACTGTTTACTGTCTACTGAGTTATGTAACTAACCAAGTTGCATATATTGTAGTTTGAGTGTTATCTTTCTGAATCAGTCATTATTCAATACTCAAGTATGAAGTTTGTTGAACTGTCACATTTGATGAATGTGGTTTTACACAGGCACTTAAAGGACCAATGTGTTGAATTTAGTGGCATCTAGTGGTGAGCTTCCAGATTGCAAAGAACTCGTCAGACTTTCCCTATCAAGCATGTAGGAGAACTTATACAAAAGGAACACAAAAATTTGTTTCTTAGCTATGATCGCTTCTACGCTTGGGAGGCCAGCACAGGTTAGAACATCGTTGTTGGTGATGCGTTCTACCCAGCCAATTCCCAGGATTGCCCGCAGCTTTTGCTGGTGAAACCTCTCCAGGGTCCTGATGTTTTTTCAATAGAGAGTCCAGCTCTCCGACCTGTAGATAAGGGTTGGAATCACAACAGCTCTGTAGACACCGATCTTGGTTTGTGCGGACAAACCATGTCGTGAGAAGACACGGTGGTAGAGCTTGCCAAAGGCTTGATGAGCAGAGCGAATCCTGTTGTTTATATCCTCGCTTGGATCGTTGGTGGTGTTGATCATAGACCCGAGGTAGCAAAATCTGGACACCTGTTCAACTGTGTTGCCGTGGATGGATATGTCAAAAGGCTGGAGAGGGTGGGCAGGATGGGATTGCGCCAGGACTTTCGTCTTTCCAACATTGACCTCCAGGCCTGCACTCTCATATGCTTCCACAAAAGCATCAGTAGACTCCTGTAGGTCAGCAGGAGAGGAGGCTGGGGCACAGCTGTCGTCAGCATGCTGGAGTTCTGAGATGCTCACTTCAGATGTCTTTGATTGGGCTTTCAAACGTCGCAGGTTGAAAAGACCACCATCCATCCGGTATCTGATACGCACTCCAAGGTGAGGGTGAGACGTATTGACACGTAGCAGAATAGCTGCAAGATAAAGGCTTGTCATGCAGGGGCACAGCAGAGAGGATAGTCCGAAGAGATGCGTAGAAAGATTCCTTCACATCAACGTCTGAGTCCAGAGTGGGGGCATAGACACTGACGATGGTAACGTGTCCATGTTGGAGAGGGATGCGAATTGTTGTAATTCTTTCGCTGATGTGCACAGGAAGCAGATTATGCATCCTCACCAGAGAGTTGCGGATGGCAAATCCGACTCCATGAATGCGAGGTTCCTCTGCAGTTTTCCCCTTCCAGAAAAAAGTGTATCCAGCCCCGATTTCCGAAATTTGGCCTTCATCAGCTAGTCGTGTCTCACTCAGAGCTGCCACGTCTATGTTGTACCGGGCAAGTTCCATTGCGACAAGAGCGGTTCGGCGTTCTGGCCGACCACTGTTGTCGTCACGGTCCGTGAAAGTGCGAACGTTCCAGGAGATGAGGAGATTGTAGGTTCAACTTTCTTTTTGTGTTTTGACCGCAAGAAGGGGTGAATCTGCCGGGCGCGGTTACCCAGCCAGACTTGGAGGCAGCGAGCGTGTTTGGCCACACCTTTTCTAGGGCCTTCTCCAGATCGGAGAGGGCAGCGCTACGGCTAAAAAGCCCTGCCCTGACACAGACGCAGCTACCGAAGGGCGATGTTGCCACCATGTTCATCATCCCAGCGATCATCTAGCGTCTGCCGCCAGCGTGTGGGTCCCAAGCTAGGAGCTCCCAGGGCTCACCTGCCCCTGCTCCTGTTGCCTGTCGTCCATCACCGCTGGGCTTTGGGGGAGAGATAGGAAAGCTAGAGAAAAAGAGAGAAAGAGCTAGAGGAGAAGCCAATCGCGTGAGGTTTAAGGTGGAGTTAGGGCGCGACATCCGATCCACCATCTTGGTCTTCAGGCATCTTAGTCCACGGCAGGAAGAGAGATCCAGACGGCGGAGATACCATCTGACTGCAGCTCAGGGTCAACATCAACAAAGGATGTTGCTTTGTCGGATATTGCTTTTCGTCCCGCAGGGTGCCTGATCACCCTCCCCAAGAACTGAGAGCTCAAGGGGGTTGCCGGTTTAGTCGCCGATGGCCCGACCATGAACTGGCAGTACTGGATTACATGGTTACCAGTAGCGAGAAAACGTCTTCCCGGCCAGACACATTGTATCTACAGCTGATGCTTGGTTTCTCTGTTCTGGACTACTGTAGAAACATGGCAGTGTGACACCGTGGCCTCCGTGGAAGAAGACTCGTGCCCTCTGTAGATATAAACTGCTCATTCTGAAGTAACAAACAAACGTCCTCGCCAATGACAAATAACAAAAATGAAATCAGTGTCTTTCCTCTTTACATTCCACAGATGAACATGGGAAACTTGCACAGAATTGCACCGCTCAGAACTCTGTGGTGTGAATCCTCAAACAAACCACCTCATTTAAGAGGCGACATGACAAAACCCACAGTGCTCAAGCTTTTTTTCATAGTTTGTGTACGCAGCAGACCACTGTCTCCTTTTGCAAAGTAAAGCTGCTTCTGTCTTGTCTTACAATGGACAGTTATAACTGACGCAATTGCAAGTGTTCGCTCATCAGGAAAACATGAACATGAACTTTTTAAAATTACTTTTACGCCTCTATGTTTTTATGGCCAGAGGTATTATGTGTTCAGGTCATCCCAATCTTGTGAACACGATTTTCTTCAAGCTTGGAACTAATGACCACTTTGACTCAAAGATGAACTGGTTAGATTTTAGTAATCACAGGTCAAAGGTCACGGTGGCCTCAATATACATAACTTAAGCCATAAATCAAGAGTTCTTATGCTAATTATAACTAAATTACTCACAAATATCTAATAATACAATAATAGGATAAAATGATGACATTTTATATCCCAAAGGTCAAAGGTCAACATCACTGTGACATCATAATGTTCGGCTCTCTAACAGTCCTCTGTAGAAATAGTCTAAGTGAGGACAGCATGTTTGTCACTGGAAATTATTCATTTATTATGATAACTTCCATT
>JAJHUR010097661.1:0-10545 GCA_027495735.1 Lutjanus campechanus
TTTTTTTGTCTAAAATACATTTTGCTGCTGACCCTGTTCACAGCAGTACATTGCTTAGCTTCCTACAACAGAACTCCTGCTGATTTTTCTCCGGCTGTAGATAATACACTGACTCTGGATAAGTACCTCATACAACTCCACTTGAAAAAAATCCTGCCCTTTTTAAGTATTGTTACTTGTGCATGTTTAGGACATCTGGAAAGGAAAATACTTGCTTAAGCCTAGTGATCACTTAAACTTTTTATAATACAGTCAGTTTTTAGAAATCAGAAATTCATTATTCTTCTGTGGATCCTCTGCAATGACTGTGCTTGTGACTAAGCTGTTTGCAATCTTGCAGAACAACTCCAGCCGTGTTGTTCTGGCAGTGGATCAATCAGTCTTTCAATGCAATAGTAAACTACACCAACAGGAGCGGTGACGCTCCAATCACAGTCAGGTAAGAGACAGACCTTTTGGCACAGACACAGGCTCGTATTAACCCTTTAATTCAACGGTTTTTTGTGTGGACAGTTTTGTGACTGGTGACTCTTTTGTTTGCAGTCAGCTTGGCACAGCTTATGTGTCGGCCACCACAGGGGCAGTTGCCACCGCTCTAGGACTAAATGCACTAACAAAGGTATCAGTTCATCTAACCCCATTCTGCATCTCATTTTAATGTATCGACCTCAGCCGCATGGCTGTGCTGACATGACGTTAGCCTCGCACAAATAGTCTCTTTGTCGTAGAAGAGCCGTATTATTTACAGGGTCATGCCCTGGTATCAGCATGTTGTCCTGCCAGCTTTTATATTGACTTTGTGCTATATGTCCTGATGTATGGTAGAACAGCATCTGAAATATAAGCTGCAGTAACCTCTGACTAGTCTGAAAGGTTACATTAGTTGTGCCATCAGGATACAGCAGAGCTACATGATTCATTTCTTCTTTCCTGTTTTTATGCCTCCTCTCTCCTGCTCTAGCACATCTCACCCCTGATTGGACGGTTTGTTCCTTTTGCTGCTGTAGCTGCTGCTAACTGTATCAACATCCCACTGATGAGACAAAGGTAAGGAGGACAAGGTCAGGGCTGGCCCTAAGTAAGATTTTGTTTGTGGCCCCAAAACACTCCCAGCACACCCACCAAATCACACACACTTTCATATGTTACCTAACCTACCAATGTTTTCTTGCAATGTTAAAGTCGTGTTTTGATTTTGAATTAAACTGACTGTAGTTACAATAGTTTTAACCTGACAAACTGGTTAGAAAGTCAGTCCTTCCAGGAAGTTGTGATGTTGCAATTGCAACAGTTCACTCAAATTCACTCAAATAACCCTAAACCATGTGAATTCTGCATGACCTTTCAATTTTGTTCAAATGCTGCATCTTTCCACAGATTTGACCAATTATGGTAGCATCCTGCGAGTTCTACTAATCATAGCAGTCCCCCATGCAAACGTCATACATATGTCTCAATGTTTTATTATCTTCTTTTTTCTGTATTTCCATTTTTCTTTATTTAGTCATGGGTACTAAAAAGAACACAAGATTTGTTACTGTCATTGGCATTTATCAAAGCCCAATGCACTTTTTAAAATAACTGTATGCTTGCTGTTTCAACTAAGTTTGAGCTCCAAAAAGCTTCTTTGTGAAATACCCCACAGGGACACTTCTTCATCTACAAATAAAGCATATTTTGTAACAATTTTTGTAATCCTGAGCCTTTTTGGTAAGGTTACTTAAAATGTTCAGAACAGAGTGTGGTTTTGTTCTCCCTGGAACAAGTTGCCTTGATTTTTAACAAATTATAGAAAAGAATTGCAACTTCTTTTGCTTTTGTTCATTGCAAAAAATGCCTAAAACATCGCAATATGTATCACAATTTTTTAAAAAGAAATTTTTTAGTTTTGAAAAAAAAAAAAAAAAGAGAACAATCCCCCCAAAAGCCTTCACAATCCTGGAGGGACTGTAAAGTAACAAATGTATTGTTCATTTTAGCTGAAATATTTTTCATTAGGACAAGTTTGATTTCTTGCTGTTTACCTGCTAGCTAACCTACATTACCGTGGCTACACACTGTGATATTTAAGTTATTATTAAAGTCAACTCAACACTGTACAAACTGTGCAGAGCAGGCCTGGTCATCATTTTAGTCACTTAGCCTTTTGTGTTGTCATTTCTTTGAGGGCTCAAAGGCCGAATGCCAGGGCAGCAACGCCATCAAACAATGTTTTTTAACAGTGTTTTTAGATACTATCTCAAAATAAGGGCTTAGAAATAATTGACTTAGTAGTATAGTTTCTCATAATTATGAGACATCAACTCATTATTTCGATGTCCGTTGCCATCTATGTAAAATGTCCAAATGTTTTTATGAATGTTTCTCAATGTGCCGATGACAATGTGCGATGTATGGCAATAGAAGCTGTGAAAAAGAATTTCCCTAAGGGGACAACAAATAAACTATCTAACTAACTAACTTTCTCATAACAGTGACTTACAGGATCTTCTTTTTTTCACATTAGCAGAAATGGTCCTCCACAGAGAGAGAGAGAGTGCATGAACAGCAGTGCTATTAAAATGCATAGATGAGGTTTGTCACTGTCAACAGAGACTCTAGTCTGCAGCGTAAACCACAGATTGGTGTAGTAAAATTGGGCATCATGATCAAAGACAGTTTATATCACATCAACATCTCTCTCCATATTCCCACATCCTTTTGTAGCACTTATCCTCCTGAGCACTTTCTCTCTCTCTGCTGCGAGTCTGCATCACACTGCCAGCGGTTCATAGAAGCAAGCAACACAGAAAGTCACACTGATCATGTGGCCCCCTGTAGTGGGTGTAGCCCTAAACAACTACATAGAGTGTTTGGAGAAAGTACAGCAAAGTATTTAAGCATGTCAACAACAATACACAATTGAGAAGCCAGGTCACTGATGGTGAAAATGTTACTGGAAACAAAGATTTTCAAGGCCATTCCTTTCAGCAGATGTAACAAAACATCTGTTGGAAACCTCTGATTTAATTTATTTTGTCTCTGTATTTTCAGAGAACTTCAACACGGCATTCCCATAACAGATGAGAATGACAACAGGTTAGGAGAGTCGACGAAAGCTGCACAGCAGGCTATCTCTCAGGTTGTGGTGTCCAGAATCCTCATGGCTTCTCCAGGAATGGGTATGACTCTTCTTGTGTTATCAGTCCAATTAGACACCTGCTGTGAGGTTTGTTAACTCCCCTCTGGCAGCTGCTGTCTTCGTTTAATTAAAAGGAAGACAAAAAAGTATAAGTTTAGAACCACCAACTTTCCTGTATTTTAGTTGAAAATTAGTTGTGCAGTGAAATTTTGTGTCTTTTCAGCTATCCCTCCATTTTTAATGAACCATTTGGAGAAGAAGGCCTTTCTGAAGGTAGGCGTATTTCTGACTTTGTTGACTTGTAAAGGATAGTTCGGATTAATTGAACTGGGCTTATATGAGGTACTTATTGATAATCAATGTATTACCTGCAGTAGATGGCCATTTACATGTCCCCAATTAGGAGTAATGGAGAGGACAAAAGATAAGTACTGCTGTGGACAGGGTCAGCAGCAAAACACATTTTAGCCACTTAAAAAAAAAAAATTATAGTCAGACATCCTTTTCTGGTGGGAAATCATGGTTATATAAGCCAAATGTTGCCCTCTCCAAACCAACCAAACTCTATAGGCGAAATCACTAATTTTACCTCTCAAAACATGGTAGTTCCAGGTCCACTGCTGCCTTGATTAGTTAGTTTGTTTGTGTTATTGTGTGACTTGGGAATTTTAAAATGTTAGTTTGGATTCACCAAAGTCACACAGTAACACAAACAGCAGAATCCAGCAACCAACAACTGCTGTGTTCTTTGAGGTAAAATTACCGATTTTGCCAATGGAGTTTGGTTGAGTGAGAGAGCGATATTTGGTTTATATATCGGTGGCTTTCCGTCAGAAAAGGCTGTCTGACAGCAAAGTAAAGCAGTGAAAATATTCTAAATATAGCATACACTTAAATTGATGTTGATGTTTCTTTAGATGGTCCTTTTTTTAAGTGGTGAAATTACATTTTGTTGCTGACCCTGTCCACAGTAATACATTGCTTAGCTTCTGTGCTGGTACACTGGCTATGTTTAAGCACCTAATACAGCCCCACTTGAAATAATCTGAACATTTAAGATACAAACTATAGTACAGAGGGTTGCATTTGCCGCTGTGACCTCATCAACTTCAACTTCATCACAGATTTAAAATACCATGAAGGTTCTTGTTAAATGGTGGGAATCTGATGTTCCACACTGCGTCTGCCGCTCTTTTAGTAATCACACATCATGACGCATGAAAAGCGCTGAGGACACGAGGCCACTCTAGTATGGGAATTCACCACTGCTTTTGTGCCCCTCATTCGTTTTTTTCTGCCTGGTCTTTTCAGAAGTTCCCATGGATGAGTGCACCTATTCAAGTCAGCTTGGTGGGATTCTGGTGAGTCGTCACAGATGGTCCACCTGATAAGCAGCCATGTGAAATTCCTTTTTAATTTTAACCTAATTTCTTAGTACAGGCATATGACATTTCATTTATCCCAAGAGGTATGTCACTTTTAAGTTTGCTGTTCAGGTTATTGTGAAATATATTAAGCCTGTCTCACTGTAATGTGGTGCCGGGTTTTGTGTTATATTAAGAGGACAGTAGTAGTTTCACATTTCTAGTAATTTAAAGAAACATAACCACAGACTCTGTTCCAAAACTAACCACATAACCTCCCACGTGTTTTACTGATGTTTTCTGGCTCCAGTTTGACTCCTGTGATCTCAGAATGACCAATTAAAATCATGTGTAACATTCCTTTAGTCATTTGAGCAGCACATCCTGCCAACTAGCACACACACACACACACGCACACGCACACACACACACAAAAGAGCAGACTTGTTGTAGAGGTGGGCGTACGCTAATATACACCATGAGACATTTTTCCATGCTTTTCATATTAAGGTAATGTTCCCTTTTCTCTGGGTGTTTTAATGACTTTGTGCCATGTACAAAATCAATGTGCAGGACTGTTTTATGGTGCGGTTTTGATTTTAGTATGATTTTTACATCAATGTGATTAGAGGGTGGGTCATTATTTTTTGTTTTATATCATTATGTAGTGTATTCACATCCAAACAATAAAATTTAGCCAAGTATGTAGCTTAAAATGTCAAAATACTATTGTCCAAAGCCCTGCTAAAACGTTTTTCCACATGACCTGACATAGCAGCCTGCATGATGACGTTGCTACCAGTGTGCAAAATACCTGGCATAAAGTTATCTAAACTACACAACATTAGGATTTCAGATCATTTGTAGCAAGAAGAAGAAACACCACAACAACACTTTTCTGTATTCATATTGATGCACACATGTTTTGCAACATAGTGAGTTTTTAAAAACATTTTAGTGACAATTTTTTTTGCCAGATACCTCCCACAATTTTGATTTTGAGGCTTTTAGGGGGTCTCATGTGTCCATCAAGGGTCTCACCTCCCGAGACCCCCTTTATTTCATACTGTGGTTGAGGGATCCAGATAGAGTCGCCCTTTAAGTTTGTTTGATAAGATTTGTCATGTATTCAATTAACTGAATTACAAAAACTGGCAATCACTGCATGTTATTAGCCAGGCCTGCTCTACGGACAGTGATGTTAGTCCATCACTTTGATCCAGATTGAAATATGTATCACTATTGGATAGACTGAAATTTAATGTTTACCAGAGGATGAATCCTACTGACTTTGATGATCCCCTCACTTTTCCTTTAGTGTAATTATAAGATTTAGATTTATAGTTTTGAGTCAAACTATAACTGAAACTATTGGATGCATTGCCTGTCAGGATTCTTTGGTGTGCAATAGCCTGTGCAATAATTTGGCCATGTAACTGAAAAACTAGTGACATTCCTATGAGCCTCAGTTGTCCTTGTTTTTAGCATTGTGGTTTTATCCATAAATGGTTTCCCAACTGATTTTTCAGAAAATGTACTAAATTATAATACAACGATTAAAAAAAAAAAGTTGGAATGCCTCATAAAATGTAAATAAAATTTGCAGGCATCAAATTCAGAATATTTATATTTACAAAACAACAGAATATCAGTTTGAATATCTTGTCTTTGTACTGTATTCAATTGAATACAGGTTGAAAAGGATTTGCAAATAATTGCATTATGTTTTTATTTGTTTTGCACACCATCCCAACTTTGTGAGTAGGTTGCACCAGCTGGTCTTTACTAACCACTACTACCAACCAGACTTAATCCTAGTCTTAACAACGCCCAGTCTTAGCAATGCAAGTTCATGCCCATAAGACTCTGGTTGTTCCCCAACAGCATACGTTGCAAAGACACATTGTGAAGAATATTCACCGTTTTGCTGATCTGCAGCTAATCATTTCAAATTTGCTGCAATGTTACGGAGGATCTGAAACAAAGAAAAGACTATTTTATCTCACACTGAGTTAAGAAAACTACCAGAGCTGTACAGCCGGCACAAGAAAACGCTGACTGCCAAGCAGTCCTACGTAATAACTGTTCAAATAGAGTTGACTTGGAGACAAATAATGGAGGAAATACAGTAAATGGTTGTTCAGATAAAATAGATGGATAGATGGATGTTAGTGAGCACACTCATTCAACTGATTTCACCAGTAAAATCCCCAGATTTCCTTAAGAAAATTATGCAATTTTGAGAGTGGCTGAGTCAGGAGAAACCTCAGGAACTTTCTCAAAATAAACCTACTGTGACAAATTCTTAATTATTTGGTTCTTCTTATAAATTAGGCAAATAGTATTTAATTCTTATGTCTGATGACTGACTGAATATGATTAATTTCCAACCTGTATTGCTTTAATTTTCCTCACAGTTCTGTTGAATAACACAACTCTTTGAGCAGTCATGGCACAGAAAAGAAGGTATCTGTGACTAGTGGCTATATATCTGTGATAGATTTTGACTTAACACGTTCTCCTGACTAGGCTTAAGATTTACACTTGGTCTTAGCAAGAAGAAGGCTTAAGCCTAGATGGTGCAACCATTGTAACTGTTGGGTTGGGCTTAGAATGCCAAGTTACTGTAAGACCAACTTAGCTTAAGACCAGGCCTAAGTCTTATTGGTGAAACCAGCCTCTGTGGGTTGTATATGCATTAACATCGCAATAATAAATAAATAAATAATAATGATAATAAATAACTTGTATAACTGTGTATTTGGATGTTCATAACCCTAATGTTAAAGCACACACACATGAAACAACCAGATTGCTCTGGTCACACAGTTGAATGGACCCTCATTCTTGTACGTTCAGTATTTTTTTAGACAGTTAAATGTCAGATGTCTGGACTGTTCGCCTGTATATTTCATAGATCTGCATCTCTTTTTCAGCCTGGTGTTTGCTACGCCACTGTGCTGTGCGTTGTTCCCACAGAAGAGGTGAGTGAATCATTCAAACTTGACACTGAGATAGTAGTAACCAGTCTGTCACAACCACAGAGCCTTGTCTTTTCCCCTAGTGGAATAAATGCAGAGTTTGCACAATTCTCTTCTGCCTGAAAAGTTGCATAATACGCCTACAGTGTTATGAGTTCGACCTGTTAACCCCTTCATGTCTCCTCTCTCTGATCCAGCTCTATGTCCGTCAGCCGCTTGGAGCCGGAGCTGCAGGAGAAAATCCGGGCCAAGCACCCGGGAGTGGAGAGGGTCTACTTCAACAAAGGGCTATGAGCGTGCAGCCCCCTCATCCAAACACTGCCATAACACAGCTGCAGGCTCAGTCCTCGCCTCTCTGCCAGCCCTCCTCATTCAGTGTGCCAAAGTTAGGTTTGTGTCTCCTCATTTCCACCATTCAAGATGGATCTGTGAGGACTCCCTCTCTCAGTCACTCTCTTTGTAACGAGATGTTTGCTTTTGTCAATGTGATTGTTGATTTTATCGTAAACTGCTAGAGAAGATTTTCACCGACGGGGCCGGGGATGAAAAGTTCATCATGACTGATACTGTATAGTGGCCCGTGTAAGGTTGTTTTAAGTGAACTTTTTTTCTGTGCAGTATTTTTTTTTAAGTTGGTGACTTGTCGACTGTATGTCGCCGCCAAAACCATTTTCATACTCTCCTACCTGTGAGGTTGGCAGTCATCTTATTTCTTCTCTGCATTATAATTGATTATAATCAGATTTTCACATTGAGCTCTGCAGTTTGCCAAATCTGTAGTCACATCTTTTTAGACCTCAACAATGATGACAACCTTCAACTCTTAAACTCACTTTAATTCAGTTCTTTTTGCCAAATGAGTGACATTCAGTGAGGCCTGCTGACATCTAATCATTAACCTGAACACAATTCTCCAGGGATCCACCCTATAAAATGTGATGCTATGATGGTGGCAACCATTGACGGGCCAACACGGTGCTATTTAATGTCTTAACAATCAGTGTTTATCATACTATTTATTCTGCTTGCCAAACATGCATGAACAAACCACTCCGCATACGAGCATCATGGGATTGAACTCGTAATATACAATAAGTCGCACCGAGGCTGCACTCAGGGGAGCTGAGCGGTGGTGAGAAAGTGTTATTAATGATAACTTCACACTGGTTCTCACTCACTTAATCCCTAATCTCCAGTAGTTAATCCAGGATTTTGTGATAACCACCAAAATTCAACAACTCATTCATGCCTTACACAGAATTATATGGTATCTATCTTCTGTACTTTAATGCAGCATCCTAAGAGGTTCGACTATTATCGCACAAAGTGACACGTTTTAGATTGATCATATTGTTTATGAGGTATCATAGCACATTTATATATACACATTTGGAGTCTATGTTAGATATAGATGTCCATATTGGGAAAAAATGCCAAAAAACATTCTCTAGATAGTATTTTTCAAGGCAAGGACGATAGAGAGGATTCATCTGAGCAATATGTGTTTTAAATACGACTTTTGCCATTATTAAGCTGCTCTGTAGACTCATTAATGGGATCATTCAGATTTTTTTTGAAGTGGGGTTGTATGAGTTACTTATTCAGTGAATTACCTACACTAGATGTGGGTTGTCATTACCTCAGTTCGGAGAAGCAGCAGGAGTACCAGCACAGAAGCTAATCAGTGTACTGTTGTTGACAGGAACAGCAGAAAAGGTATTTTAGCCACTTAAAAAAAAAGTCAGTATCAGTTTAAGTGTATGCTATTTCTACCACTTTACCTTGTCATCAAAGAGCCTTTTTCCGAAGGTAAATTGCCATTATATAAGCCAAATATCGCTCTCTCCAAGCCAACCAATCTCTCTACTCTCTTTTACTTTGCAGAACACAGGAGTTGCTGGTCTACCGCTGCCTCAGTCTGCTGCTTTGTTTGTGTTATTGTGTGACTTCAGTGTTTTAGTTTGGATTCTCTGAAGTCACACAATAACACAAACTAACCGATCATGGCAGCGTAAACCAGCGGCTCCCACGTTCTGTGAGGTAAAATGACTGATTTAACTAAAGGAGTCTGGTGTGTGAGAAATCAATTTCCTCTGAGACGGCTGTCTGATGGCATAAATCAGTGAAAAATTTCCAAATATAGCATATAAAAGTCAGCCTAAAAAAATCTGCATCAGTTTAAGTGGCTAAACTACAATTTGCTGCTGACCCAGTCTACAGCAGTACCTTGCTGAGCTTTCTACACCAGTATCGACTGTCATATACTGTAAGTAATACAGTGACTATTGTTAAGTACCTCATACTACACCACTTCAAAAAATACAAACTATCCCTTTAACTAACATATTTTACTTCACTGGAGTGTCACAAAGAATTACTTTGTCCTCAGCCTTGAAGCTTGAGGACAGTTCTCAGTTAAAATCTTGGATCATTAACGAGCCCCTGTCTAGTTTTCATTCTATTTTGCTGTTAAAGTGAGAAATACGCACACCTGAGTTATTACACTCGATTACATCAGCACACACACGCTATCACAGAGCTCTTTCCTGAGCTGATACAGCAGGAGGAGCCTGATGTTGCTGCTCCTGTCCTGCAGTAGTCAGTATTCACATGATAATGGTTGTCTGGTATGTTTGGACACAGTCGGTGTAAACTGTTGTGTGGGCCTGACAACAGATGGTGTTCATGCAGAAAGCTGCTATGTTGTTCAACTAGTGTATCGAGTTGATAGTATTTGTTAGCCACATTTACAGTGACTGTGTTTTACTGTGAAGTCGAATGCCATATTACAGAAACTTCCTAGCTTAAGTCTTACAATAGGAAGAGTCTAAAATAGGATTTTGCCCAATTTGCTATTACAAGAGCAAATCATAACTAACAGGATATGAATCCTGCCTACCTTATCTCAGGTTAGGAAATCTTAAATACCCAATCCAACATGATTTATAAATTTTTATGTCTGTTACCTAGCAACCAACAGTATTTTTCACATCTCACCAAGCTAAACAACTTTGTACCCCTTGTTTTTTTTTCATTGACACAACATTGAAACACACAAAAAAAAAAAAAAAAAAAAACG
>JAJHUR010097663.1:0-15678 GCA_027495735.1 Lutjanus campechanus
GTGTGTGTGTGTGTGTGCACTGCCAGAAGGTGAGAGTAATGAGGTGTTTATAACAGATATTGTATGTTGTGAATTCAACTGGGCATCCAATGTAGCAGTCAACAGATCCTCGATTTGTGAAACAAATTATGATCTTATGGAGTCAAACATTAAACACAAGCTACAAGCCACCGTGTGTCCAAGTCACTGTGTACATATTGATTTGTTGTGGTCCAGGTCCTCTGCTCATATTTATTGACGCTGACCAGCATTGAAGTGGTTTCTCACACCTGAATGAGTTGGCCCTCAGCTCTACAGTTGCTCTCCTCTCCTCCTGGTCCAGTATGTCACACTACTAAGCTGACACTGTAATTGCTCATTCAGCCCCCAGCATCCCCCGACTGAAATTTTCAAGAGCTTGCACATCTTATTTTTGTTTGTGAATGGAGTGATGGCTCCTGATGCTGCAGTTGCATCATCCTGTCATTTCGCTACAAGTTAAATGATGGAAGACAGTGGGGTGGGTTTCATAAGCCAGTCTGTCATCACAAACAGAAGTTGGTGCTCGGATGCGAGGTTGTGAATAAAGTCTAGCTCTCAAGTTGCACAAAGGAAATAACTAAGAGATATGAAAAATTTATTTGTTGTTGTTTAGAGACTTGGTAGAGCATTTTGATCTACTGCAGGGTCCTGTAAATGAAGAATCATAACATATTGTAGTTGAGATGAAAAATCTAGTCATTATCTGTAGCTGCTGTCGAATAAACCCACCTACAGTCTATTGAAGTCTTCATCACCATCTGTGTTTTTATATTTGTTGCCACTCGTTAAAGAAAGACCTTTGGTAGTGGAATAATTCATGATTTAATGTTTGGTTTATGAATTTAGAGCTGAAAAACGGAAATGTTCTGTTTGTCTGATAGTCTAAACATAATGATAATAATAATAATAATGATAATATTAATAATAATAATAATAATAATAATAATAATAATAATAATAATAATAATAACTATAAGAGTAGATTCAGAGTGCACATCTCTGCCAGGCAACCCAAAAAGAGAAATTGGATGTAACCTCTTTGTAATCTCCAACATTCTGATTATAACTCTAATTTAATTACATATTTTTGGTCAGTATCGGCAACATATTACAATTACATGTAACTAGTTACATGTAAGTAGTTGCTCTCCAACACTACTAGTATGAATGGGACCATGAATGGGACCTTTAACCATCAAAATCTAATCAGTTCTTCCTTGAGTCCAAGTCCAGTTTGAAGACATTCCCTTAAGGCGTTCTTGAGATGTTGCATTCGCAAAAATGGGATGATCCAAAGACTTAATGCCTCCGGCCACAGTTGTTGCAGGCGTTTTCATTATTTTTCAAAAATTGTGAATCACAGAGGTCCTTCAGCATTCAGTCATGGATGTACACAAAAAATGAGGCTGATTGGTCGAGAAGTGTGCACGATTAGCAACAGACAAGCTTCAGGCGCGTTGATCACGCACGCCCACGTGCAATCAATCTCAGATGCTCTAATAATAATGATGAGCTGAAACTTTTTTTTTAATGATAGATGTACCAGGAGTGATGCAATCATATTTAATAGGCTTGGAATGACTACTACATATCATGTGCAGCTGTGTTTCTAGTTCATCTTGTGGGAGAATTCAGCACACACACACACACCATACACACACCTCCCCTTGGAAGCGATCCTATTATCCAATCCCATCCTTCACACCTTTCCCTTGAAGGCGAGAGTCAGTTTCGATTGAGTTGGGATAGATGATGCTTCCCTTCCCTCTCCCCTCTTCCCTCCCCGACCTCATCTTTCATCACACAGCACCTTGGGAGTTTGAAATTCAGCAGCAGCTTACCCGATAGTAAGCCTGTTTGGTCTCGAGGGCTTCCTATCAGCTAAATGGTGCGTGAGGAGCTCTGCGCTTCCAGCCTCTCAAACGCAGAGTCTCAGTTTGTATCCGCCATGAACTTAGAAACACTCTTGAGACATCAGCCCCTCTGATGATGTCTGAAAGTTGTCATTTTCTACCCAATTCTGTCAACGAGAAAACTGAGTTGTTTATGTGTAACTGAGTCAATCATTGACTGCACATTTCATAAAACAAAATGACAAGAAGATCGAGAACAGGAAGATGTCCCAAATCCACACTGGGAAAGCTCGGTGTAAATCCCACAAAATCCTGAGCATTAGCATGAGAAAATAAAGATGCAAGGCAAAATATTAGTAATGATGAGAAGGAGAAAAATAGTTATAAGTTAAAGTGCTTTATGGGGTCAATAAAGTGAGTAATTAAATGAGGGGAAAAAGGAAAATATAAATCACAAAAATTAACATTTACTGTTAATATTACTGCAGTTAAAGTGTCTTAAGCTACCCTTCAGTGACATATGTCTGACTCAGGCAGTCCTACTGAAATAGTAAATAAATAAATAAATAATTGTAATAGTAATAAATTCGAGCACAGCCACTCTCTCTAAGGAATGTAAGCAAAGTTGCTGCTGATGGAAATGTAGACACTTACCTCTGACACATGGGGTTTAGCTACTTTATCACAGTTGATCAGATAATATACGTATAAGCCTGGAAGGTTAGACATTAAAAGTATTTTTCAGGAAGACAAAACAGAGAGATTTTGCTATAAAAAATGATTTTTTGACATATATTAGGCAAATTCCAAGAGATAACTGAAGAATTAATGCAGGGACACAGGATTAGAACTTGGAAAACTTATTTTTTTAATCTCTATCTTTAAGGATAGGATAGAGAAATAATGTTGAGGATCATATAAACTGTAAGTGCTGCCATGGATATTGATGGATGTGCAGGTATCACTGTTGCAAGGTGCCCAGGATCAGTTATACATAATGTTGTACATCCCACATCCCACTGATTTGAAGCACAGCTATTGTCCTTTTAACTACCACCAATTGCTCATTTAAACTGGACTTTCTAGTTGAGCTGCCCCGTATTAGGCAATCAGTCCTGTAATTGGTTATCGGTGTCTCAATTGACTAAGAAAATTATAGTCTTTTTCATGGTGTCTTGATGGAAAATGAGTTGTAATTGGTCATTACTCAACAGTATGCAGTCGCAATGATGCTCACAAGTATGCGCTGGTGTTTGGTAAGCACAACATTGCAAAAGATCTGTGTGTGAGCCGGAGATGCTCACAAGTCATTCATTTGCAAGTCCAAGTTAAGTCTCAAGTCTCTAATGGTTCTAATGAGCGTTCTATCATCTGCTGTACCTCATCCAGTCTTCTTCAGATGCTGCATAGTTATATCTAAGGAATTCAAAGATTTTATTAGTATCACTTTTATCTGTTAATATACAGTATCAGCATTGATTTGTTTTGTATATGATCACTTTAAACAGGCTATTGCAATGCTGTAAGAAATTATGCCCAGCCACTGCATCATGACACATCAGAGAAACCCCAATGAGCCCCAGTCATGCAGCAGAGTAGAGTATTTAGCATTCTCTATGAGGGCATGAAAGCTGAGAACAAATAAAGCCTACTGCTCTGAGAAAGCTGAGATGAAAGTTACACACTGTAACAGTGCAGTGAGGAGCAAAGTAGGGGGGGAAAATGCAGCTCTTCATGCATCAACAGGCAGAAGGGGGAGCGCACAACTGAATCACCTCATATCAATCACTCAATGACAAAACAGTAAAAAAGAGCAGTGAGAAGACCCAGAAGCCACCATAATTCCTTCCTGCAAAAGCAGGGGAGATGAAATTATTTTACAGTCATGGCAAAGCAGCACTGTATGCAAACAACTGTGGCAAACAAACACGCACTCATTTTACAAAGATATTCAGCAAACACCAATTGAATCAAGTTAACCTCTCTTAGCTACAGGCTGACATTAGATAGCTAATGCTAAGCTAATCATGTTTGCTAACTGCCCATAGGTGCTAATGTTAACTTTCACATTAACAAAATGACTCACCTGACCGGGTGCGTTTTCAGGTGATAAAGTTCATCGCTGCAGACGTTGAATTTAGTGATTCTTTCATTTGGGCCTTGTGTGAAGTTATTATAGACAAAGGTTGTGACAAATGGCTCAGCAGCTGCAGATGTGCTGGCTGTGGTGCTAGCAGTCATCTGTGGCACTAGATGTGTAGGTTACACATGATAATGAAGGAGGGAATGATGAAGTAAAAATTGTTCGCAAGTCCCAAATCTTGAACCCAAGTTGAGCTTGAAGTCTTTTGAGGGTGAATCCAAGTCAAGTCTCAAGTCTGTGTGTGACTAAAGAGCAACTGGAATCTCCCTATTTGTGGTGAGCCAACATTTATGTGACAAATGACAACAATACTAGACATGTATATTGCAGATATATCAATTAAATCAACTAATCCATACTATGTTCCTGGAAATTCACTGTGTTTGATGCGGGCTCTGCTTTCTAAAACAATAATCCTATGTTGTCAAAGGACTGTAAACGAATGCATGCTACTATTCAATTCCTCATGTTCATACAGTATATGAGGATGTATCCTCTCTAGGGTGTGTGGAGGGATAATAAGCTGTGTTGAGGATAATTCTGAGGGCGTCCACTTCAAAACGCGGCTAGTGTACGGCTAGATTTCCCTGCAGCTCCCACAGTCGCTGCCCGCCACTGACAGCGCAGAGCTTCCTGAGGTGTGGAATACTAAAACACCTCGTTCAGGTTTTTATCAATGTTTGGCTGCGCACGCTGCTGTGTGTGAGTATTTCTTAAACGCTGAAGGTGCTCGCAGCCGCTGGCTCTTCATGGCTGACTGAGTATCGGCCCTGTACACACACACACACACACACACACACACACACACACACACACACACAGGCTCTTACAGGAATTTATGCTCATTTAAGACAAAGGCACAGAGGCTTAAATGAAGCTTAAAAACACTGTGGCACTTAAGCGCCCACACACAAACCATGGTCGAGCCACTATACATTCTGTCTTGTTTGCTTTCTGAATATTTAGTAAAGGATGTGCTTATAGAGAAGAAGAGGTGAATGTGTGTGTGTGTGTGTGTGTGTGTGTGTGCCTGTGTGTGTACATGATGTGTGTGTGTGTGTGTTTAATGGAGGCAAGTCTGATGCTCCCAGGGCACAGCTACGACCGTCAGGCAACCGTTTCCCCTGTTTCCATAGCAACCCCTGTCCAATTACCGCTGCTGCGCTGCACTACTCTGGCTCTGTTTCGGTAAGATGGAGCCACTTCTACGCTGCCTGTGTACACGCTTGTTGTGTTTATGTGCGTCTGTCAGAGACTGGGTCTTGTACGGCTGCCTGTCTTCCAAACGTCTCCGCCTCAACCTCCCCCACCACAGAAGAAGAAAAAGCCTCCATCTCTGCTCAGACGCTTGGTTGGAAAAAAAAAATCCCCTCACTGATGTAGCGGCTTGCAGCCACTCACGATACCCCTCCTCCTTCTTCTCCTCCTCTCCTCTCAACCCTCCCTCCCTCCCCCCTCCGCCTAAACCTCTCTCTCCCCACACACACACACACACACACACACACACACACACTTATCATGTGATCCACTTGCTGCACCACCATTGGCGTCTCTGATCGTGGCGTGTGTCCAATCAGGGCATAAGCCCGGAGATCAACATAAGCGAAGCAGTGCTGCCTGGCTGATGCTCTTAGAGTCACAGAGGGAGGGAGGCAGGCAGATAGAGAGGAATACAGAAATATTATAGTAGAGGGGACAGAGTTGAAGAAGAAACAAGGAGAGTTTGGTGATGTTTTTATTTATCTATTAAAGGGAAAATTCAAAAAGAGAGAAGCAAAAAGGAACCGTGAGGGAACAAGACAGGAAAATAACGCAAAAGGAGGAGGTGTACGAGCTGTGTTGACAGACGAGTCTTCCTCTAGTGTGGCTAACGCTAAAGCTAACAGTCCACAATCAGCTAGACCGCTCTTCCAAGGAGCCATCTGCTTCCTCCCTCCATCCTCCCATCCGTCCCTGTCTCCCGTCGGGTGCTAAAAACTCCTTCTCTGGCAAAAGCTCGAGGATTC
The DNA here is from genome assembly GCA_027495735.1 of Lutjanus campechanus. Lineage (NCBI taxonomy): Eukaryota > Metazoa > Chordata > Actinopteri > Lutjaniformes > Lutjanidae > Lutjanus > Lutjanus campechanus. Next base: position 6,024 of record JAJHUR010097663.1, read on the forward strand.
ACCACCAGTCACTGTGGAGAGTATCACACCACACTTGGAAACATGGAGGTGACATGTAAGTACTAAGACTGGAAATTAGAAAGAGAAAGAGTGTTTTTCAATTAGCAGGGATGGATGGTGGTAGTAAAAGGAGGAAGAGGGACTGTTTGTGTTGTTGCCTGGCTGCAGAGGAGGAGGAAGAGAAGGGGATGGATGGAAGTGGATGGAGAGGAGAAGAAAAGGCAGAGGAGAGATGGAGAAGATGGGACAGGGGGCACGGCGCAAGAGAAAGAGGAGGGACAGATGGGGTTGTGTAGACTCGGCGAGGCGTAAGCAGGTTAGACAAGGACCCTGATCACAGCCTTTTCATCAACACATGCACTCAGTCACACAAATATAATCTGCTAGATTACAATTTCACCCAGTCTCACACAACGTGCACCCACGTTTACATGCACCTAACCCCCCATCACTCTCCAGGCATCATCTGTACGCTAGTGTACAGTGTGTGTTTTTGTGGTGGGGGGTTGGGCTTTGTTGTTGTGAATGGGATTACTCCACATCACCAACACCCACCATTTGTCACCAGAGGAATTCAGTGCCCCTACTACTGATCTCCTCCACTCCACACTGTCTCTCTCAGCCTTGGATGAGCTTCAACCAGTGTTTTAGCCAGAGGGCTTTGACACAGGATTAGAGTGAGGTCAGCCCCAGACTGTAGAGCAGGAGGCTGTGAAATACTGCCAGAACCTGATTTCATTAGTTTTGGACAATACACAGTACAATTGTATCCACTTTCTGTCCTTTTAAACTGGGCTCTGTATGAAGGAACTGTGTCTCAGCTGCCAGGCGACCTACTGTTTTAATTGTGCTTTTAATAAGTGATGAATCATTAGTCATTCTTTAATTTGCTTGTTCCAGCTTCTCAAATGTATATATATGCTGTATTTTCTCTGTTTTGTATCATTGTAAAGTGATTACAGTGTAATTTAAAAACATTAACATGGGCTTTGGAAACTGTGATGCCTGTTTTTCATTATTTTATAAGTAGTCTAGAAGGGCATTCAGAGAGTGCAGGCCTTCATGGCCAAATACCCTATCTCACAATGTTAACAAAAGTGAAAAGTAATTTGTGTATCCTCCCTGTGATTCGGACCTGCTTCAAAATTTAATGTGTTCTTCCTTAACCCATGCGACACCTTTCCAGGTTTCATGAAAATTAGGCCAGTAGTTTTTCGATAACCCTGCTGACAGACAAATGGCACCGAAAACATAGCCTCTTTGGTGGAGGTAAGAATTGATTTATGAATATTTCACTATTTTGGAAAATACTCATATTCGCAGAAAGTTTGATGAGAAGTTCAATATCAGTCATGTGAATGTCTGAGCCAGGAGGTTGTTAGCTCAGCTTAGCATAAAGCCTGGAAACGGGGAGGAACAGCTTTTCCAAAGGTTAAAAAAATCACCTACCAGCGCTTCTAAAGCTCATTTATTAACATGTATCTTTTTTTTTATTCATACAAAAAGTGTAAAAACAACCCATTGGGGGGCTGCTTCCAGGTTGTGTTCAAGATGGCAGCTTGATTTTTGTGCTACCTGAAGATTTAGCAAAATAACCCTGAGAACATAGCAGATAATATCAAAGTGTGTGTTTTCATACATGATGGACAACAGGGTTACTGTAACAGAAAACATTAATGAATGGACACTGCAAAGTGAAGTAGACTCACAAGGTGAGTGATGAGGATTTGAGCAGGTGATGCTAGCCTACCAAGTATACTGACCAAACTCGGGTATTCAGGCAGGACAATGAACAACAGCTCGCGCAGATTAAAAACAACTCACTGTGATTTTATGAGGGTCCTGCACTATTTCTTGGCAGGGTCAGGCTAGCTATTTCCAGTATTTATGCTAAGCTAACTGTCTCCTGGCTGCTGACACAGAATGGTATCAATCTTCTCATTGAACAATCATATTTCCCAAAATGTCTCAGAGCTGGTGCAATGTGCCAGCCTCCATGGAAGACGACCTGTGCCCTACGTAGATATAAATGGGTTGTTCTAAGGTGACGGAAACACAACAATTCTTATTTTCAGATGATTATACACTAATGTAAACTTATGAAGATTGTATTCCATTTCTACAATATTCTGACAAGAAATCCCATCCTATCCACCAGCACTTCTGAAACTACCTAAGTAACTAGCTATATCTCATTTGTTTTATTTGTACAATAACCAAAGTGTAAAAAAGTTACTCATTGCGATTTTTCTGGGCCCCCCAACTATTTCTTGATGGCGCCAGGCTAGCTATTCTAGTCTTTATACTAAGCTCAGCTAACTGCTTCATTGGCTTCAGCTTCGTATTGAAAAGAAGACAGATACAGGAACGGTATCAGTTTTGTCAGCAAACAAGCATATTTTCTGAAATGATGAATTAATCCTTTAAAGGACTAGCATGTCAGATTTAGTGGCATCAAGTGGGGATCAAGCTTGGAGATGGCAAACATCTCGTCTATCCTTCTGGTTCCAAGTGTGTAGGAGAACCTACGGCGGCCACAAAACTAGAGCCAGTGTTTGTCCATGGTGACCTCCATGGAAGAGGACGCCTGCCCTGCAGATATAAATGACTCATTTTGAGGGAACAAAAATTCAAGGATTCTTATTTTTATTCACTAATGACAAAACACTAAGGAATATTATATTCCATTCCAATAAATCCCCATAAATCTTACACACTGGACCTTTACTGGACAGTAAAAAAAAAAAAAAAAAAACATTAATTGCAGCCCTGTGAATGACATTGTTCCCAAAATAAGAAGCCAAGTTCAGTCGCTGTGAAAGTGCCCTTGAGCAAAAGACCTTGAACCTGGTCACCCATTTTACAGTCAGCAACTATGAAAAGCCCTGCAGCTAAATAAACGAGGCAAGCATCGATGTGAGGCAAAACCTTTTTTATTGGTGTTTGACATTTCTCCTCTGACCAAGGGTGATACAGAGGAGAGTGGATAATCTGCTTTGTTCAACCATGTTGAAGACTGACCCTGTCCCATGTGGGATTATTCACATGGCAATCCTCCAAAGCCCTAGAAGCAGCACGCCGACCCTTTCATGAACTATCATACCTCACTTTGTGTGTCGCTGCTATAACAGAATATTTTTGGCGTTTAACTGCTATCCCTGTTTTATTTAAGGCCGCTCGCTGCAAATCAATTACAGACACTTAATGCAAATCAATGCAAATGATTTCTGGCTCTGCTCTTTAGCAACAGGACAGTTCCTCCACGTCGCCAGAAGGTTATAACACGCACGCATACATGATTAATGAAATGGGTGCTGCTGGTGTGTCCGGTCAGAAGTGATGTGACAATAATAATGTGAGTGCAGGTGCCAAAGGTTTTGGGTGGGTGCCATGTTTTGGATTCCAGGAAGCAGCCTGGGACAGTTGGTGAAAGCACTGCACACGATGCCATATGCCAACAACTGTGACTGCTGCTGTCGTGCTTTGCATGAAACGCAGGCACAGCGCTATCCCGGAGCTACTGGGGGCTATAGCCACTTTACAAAATGCGTAGTCCCGGTTAAGTGGGTTGTTTCCTTTTCAATAGAAATATAACCGTTAAGATTGTGATGATAGCTGATAGATTATAGTTGTGATGACGATGTGGCTGCAACTCGCTATTTTGACTGCAGTTCTCATTTTTGTACGTGCAGTTGCTACATATTGATCCTTTAACATCATTTCTGACGATTTTATAGCCATTTTCTCTGAAATATTACTACCAGTTGTCTGATCATGTATATAGAATAAATGCATGCTTTGTTGTTGTTGTTGTTGCATTTTCAATTCAATTCATATCAATTGTATTAGGCTTTATAGGGTCATATTTTGTTGAATATTCTTTGTCCATATTCAATGAAAAACTACATTTACATTGAATGTGCTGTGTGCCATATCTGTTTTTATTAAGAAAAAATGATAACTTCCTTATAAGGTATCTCTGAAGTCATGAAAAACAACTATTTCCTTAGCACCCCACATATTGGTCAAGCCCCAACCCCCCAGGCACAGGGAGAGAAAAAATAATGGAGTCAGCGATGATGAAACGGTGCATCTATGACGGGTATCAGGACACAGTAAACCAGCCCCTCCCCCACTCCTCTCCTGCAATGAGGCCTGCTGTTTTCTTATTCCATACTGGTTTTATTTATCTTTCTAGTCCTCTTTCCTTGTCTCAATCCCTTATAGCTCTTTCTTTTCGTCTTCCTCTCCCTCCTGTGCTCTCCCTTTCTCTTTTCCTCCTCCTCATCCATGCCTCTCGACCCCCCTCCACCTCTATTGTTGAATTCAGACAGGCTATTTATATCTTTCTGCCTGGCTGCCTCACCTCCCACTCCCTTAACAAGGTTTGCTTTATTGTTTTTGCACATGTGTATGCGCACCCGGACACTGCGTGAATGTGTGTTTGTACATGCGTCGTAACAAATTGGTGTGTTCGAGTCCTTGAGTCCTGGTAGGGGCGCATGTGGCTTTGAGTTTGTTTTTGTTTGTATGGTTTTTTTTGTCCTCATGGTTTGAGTGTGTAGCAAGAGCAGAGTGTTGATGCTGAGCTTTGTGTCTGTGCAGGGGACTTGTTTCTGGGTTTTTTTTTTCTGTGCATTAGTTTTTCATGAGTGTGTGTGCCTAAAGGGAGGGGGGTCTCTGATCTCAGGCAGTGTTGGCCCACACACTGAAAACACTGAAGCTAAGCTCACTAATCAGACCAGAGAAATCATCAGCCATTAGCATCAAACCATCAGGGCTGCATGAGCAGAGATAGAGATGCATAACATTTTGTTTGGTTGTCTATCGAGATAATAAGTCTGTTGTCTCATCTTCACTGGAAATCAGCAGGGGAAAAGTAAACTCAAGTTTTCTTGTCTTTTGACTCAGTTATTTATCCATCTATTCATTTATTCACTTTTGTTGGATTATTGATAAGTGAGTGTGCATTTCTGTCTGTGTAATCCTTTTTGTGCACAGCACTCCACACAGTATGTACTTTAGATTCCTTGAAGACAATGAAAAGTCTCCACAAAGACTCTGGTGTGTGGGTGTGTCTTATTGTGGATGCATGCTGGGATATGGCCGCCGTAGGCCGTATCATTAGTATCACATAATAATCCAGTTTTGATGTATCACTGCATGAATCTGGGTTTAATTTGAAGCACTTCGTGTGTCATTGTGAGGGTAGGAAAGGAGGAGACAGAGATATCTTGTACTCTGCAGTTTTCTGTCTGGGGTATGGTTCATCTTCCTTCACACAACAACAAAAAGAAAAGAGGTAGAAATTAAATTACTCTCTTTGTGTCTTGCCTCGGTGTGCCCAATGGCAGCGTCATATCAAAACGAGAGGTAGAGCAACACATAATTATCCAAAGCAGTTAACTAGGATGCTCAATATAAATAATCACAATAATCTTTCTCCAACCAAGAATCTTTGTTCTCTTTGATATTTTCTGCCAGAGATTTTGTGCTTAACTCCCGGTAGGACTGAAGAGAAGAACTCCAGGAATTCAGAGATGCACAAAATACAACTTTCCATCATCATTGCTTACTGTAGCCATCATAACAGTGCAGTGTTGGGTAGCATTACTTTTAATTTTTAAAGTAACTACAATATTACTACCATTAAAAAGTAGCTCATTATGTTACAGTGTTACCTACTGTAACTCATTAGAAAAATTTGTGAATTTGTGTAATACATCCATCTCAAGACCTCATTTGAGACACTGCGAATTCAGTGTTCATCGAGACCATAGGCCAAATGGCTCCTCTCTCTCTGTAGTGGCAAACTTTTGGTGTAAAAGCCCCGTAACTGTCCTAAATGGGTGCTCTTTGCATTATTTATGGAGAACTTATCTGACTTCAGTTTTAAAGACTACTTCAGTCTGATCCAAAAAGGCATTAAAACTGATTATTCAGATAGTGTTTCTACTGAGCACTGATGCATTACGGGTAGACTCGAGGAAAGGGATCATCCCTGATGAGACTTATCTCATGTAATAATACAATACCTGCTCTGATGTCCTTGAATAGATGTTTAATCACAACCAATTTACTCATCCCTCTGGGACAATTAATGCAGAATGTTCATATTTCCTGCAACATCCATGTCATAATAAAACACTCATTAATGCAACACCGTGCACAAGCCAAGGTCAGCGCTTGGCTTTCATCAGCATTTCTTGACTCACATTAAATGGCGGTTTCCCAGGTGACTTTGCTCTCCAGTCATCCATATGGGCCGTGCTGCACCTCACACTGAGCTGGCTGTTGAAAAAGAGCTCCTCTGACAGTTTGTCTGGCCGTGCAGTGCTAGCACTCTAAATATGGCAACAACAACAGCTAGCAGCAACAGCCGGCGTCGACCCTGCATCACTCATGCAGAAGAAAGGATAGGATTGATGGAGGGAGGTCTCCAGATGTGTTTTGTGCATGTGCATACATGAGAATATTGGAAATTTACATCAAATAGTTTTGTTTTGTGTGTGTTGGTGCTTGTTCATATAAGGCACACAAGAGAAGGAATAAATTAGTATATATGCAGTAGAAGGGTGTACATTGAGACTGTGTATTTCCATCTTGCCTGATACAGTATGTACTGTTCCCTGTGGTGCATTAATGCTGTCAAACAGGTCCCGAAGGCATTCACTAAGTAGAAAAGAGCTGCATTTCGCTGTGCTTTAAAGTTACATTTACCCCTCACCGCTCTATTTTATATTATTGAGATACCCAGCTACAGTGACTCCTTACATGTGAGCCGTGGGGCGTAGATACATAATTGAAATTTTAATGGATGAAAGTAGTGCCTTTCCACTTAGTTGCTCTCAGCAGACTTAACATAGAGGCATGACAGGGTTGTCAGGAGAGTCTAACAAGGAAAGCTGAATATACTAAATATAATCTGAGAATCTGGCTGTAGAGCAGCATTCACCTCTTGTTCCTCCACCTCTATGAAATGGCACTCTGACTGTCTCCTGTTTGGCATTTTCATACAATACATCAAGATTTGGCATTATGCTGCAATTGTCTCTAAAATGCCAGAAACAAATGAAAAATGGCCTTTTTTTCATGGCCCAAGGTGACATTCACTTTGCTGAACCTGTAAAAGTTGTACATTTCCCTTAATCGATAGTGGAACATGTTAACATGCAAATCATTAGTAATTAATATGATACAAAACACCTCAAGTGAGACTTGTTATCGGTTTATATTTTATTTAAGCAAGTCTGATAGCACATTAGTTATGTGAAACATTAATTCATGTTGCGCGAACAGTTTAAACAAACAAAATAAAAACAAGGCTCTTGCTCGAAATAGCTACTCTTGTCCCCCAGCCAATAAGAGGCAGAGTTGGGTGAGACATGCCTTCACCATCCTGGCGAAAACAATATCACATACCCGACTGAGCCACAGTCAACCTCCTCATTTCCTATCTCCTGTACTTGGATATGCTGTGTAGTAAGCTCATCTGTGTTGAAAAGAAAACAAAATTTTGAAGATGTTGCCAGAGGATCTATAAAAGCCACATATTTACAGCTTAAGTTAGCTAATATTAGCAAAACACTTGCCGACTAGCTAGCTAATCTAGATCAATCTTTTGCTAACTTAAGTTGTGACCCGATTAGGGTTGGGTGATGTCTACCAAATTGGCATTTGACGATGTCCACAGTGAAACATCACGATAGATGATAGTATCATTGCTGGTTCTAAAAGGGTATTTGACTCAGCACCACATGTCTGTAACTAAGTAAAAAAAATAAATAAATAAACACAACATGGAGAAGTCCTAGCAACAAAACTTATAGTGTGTTGAATTGACTAATGATTTCAGCTCTAGTCATTCTGTATGCGTAGTACGCTGTACGCGAGTCCAAAGCAGTTTTTGTCAACAATCCTTTCCTGTTCCTGCTGCTCGTTATGTGATCCATATTAATTTTGACAGTCTCCATCCTTGCTAACGGCAGTGTGAGCATCCAAATGTAGATAAAGTCCCACAATGTTGCCTGAATGTCATCTCATCTGAAATTACAAACGTCTCTGTAACCATCAAATCTAAAACTCTGACAACAGTTGACATACAGAGCAGCATGGACTGTTGTTTCAGAACAAGCTTTTTGTAGTTCGAGCCAGTGGGAAGCATTTGAAGTACTACACTGTGTTGTGACCGAAGCAAAGCCAAGGTGTGTGTGTGTGTGTGTGTGTCTGTGTGTATCTCTGTGTGTGTGTGTCTGTGTGTGTGCACTGTCTAACGCCTGTCAGACGGAGATCTGTGTTTTGTTGTGCCTCCCCAAACGTCCTCTCACACAGACTGCAAGCAGGACAGAGAACACAGTTGGCATTGTTGGCATAGATTAGTGTCACTACCATTTCATAAACAGAAACCAGAAGTAAACAATATCTGGTCGCCTACATAGTGAGCGCACAAACCAGACTCCTCATAAACCTGTCAATATTTGATTTGATCCAATGTAGGCTGCACTCTGTTAGCTATACTCCTGGTTGGAAGCCCTTTTGTTTAATGTATTGGAATACACACTGATCAGCTACAACATTAAAACCACTGACAGGTAAAGTGAATGTCTCATTTGTTACAATGGCAGCTGTCAACTGTGGGATATACAGTTTTAGGCAGCATATGAACAGTCACATCTTCAAGTTGATGTGTTTAAAGCAGGAAAAATGTGCAAGTGCAAGGATCTGAGTTACTTATGGGGCTTTCTATTGTCAAACCATGCAGCACTGATTTGCATTTCCATTGCCACCTTTAACATGCTGAGCTGTGCTGAGTCATGCCTGAGATGGACCATTTCCGGAGTGATGCCAAAGCGTGCCCAACTCGCCTCAAAGCGGGTTGCAGTGATGTCTCGTCTACCACAGTCAACCTGTTACGAACCCCCTTCTGCCTCTAGAACAGTGTGTTGCAAGACTCCACTTGTGTGTGCAGGACAGCAGAGAGAAAGACATTTGTTTTTAAAAGTCTCTGTGTGTTCAGCTCGCCGTACTTTTGTAGCTTCTAACTGAATCTCTGTGTTTTGAAATTTAGTTTAGCTCCTGCTTCCTTTGTACTTTCGGGTATTTGCTTTATTTCACTGTTTCGTGTTCTCTTTCAGTTAGATAGGAGTCATGTTAAGTTACTGCTGATGAAAGCCCAGCATTTCTTGATTTCGCTGTTTCATAATAAAACTTCTTTAATAACAAATTCATACCAAAAACAAATTTATAGGAAATTAAGTGTTTTACAGCCACTCGACCTGAGCTAAGGTTGTCTTCAGTTAATTGACACACCTGTGTGTAGCTCTGTTGTAATGGAGGCATAGATCCCTGCCTAGCTGGGCTAACATGCCAAGTCAAACCCAGTCAAGCCATGCCAGCACATGTGTATGGAAAATGGGTATTAGACAGTGGTCAAATTGTGATGACTAGACGGCTGGGTCTGAGCATCTTCAAAACGTCAGGTCTTATGGGGTGTTCCCAGAGTGCAGTGGTTAGTACCTACCAAAAGTGGTTCAAGGAAACACGACCGGTGAACTGCAGGTGGCAGGTGGCTTTAATGTTGTGGCCGATGGCAGCATTGCCTTAGGTTTGGTATTAAAGATGCATATCTTCACCACAGCTGTGTCACTTTTTTGTC
>JAJHUR010097664.1:0-15608 GCA_027495735.1 Lutjanus campechanus
CTTTGGCAAAGTATTACAGTTAAACCTTGATTCCACGAATCTTGTTAGTGGAAAAGTGGAAAATTAAGTGCTGATGAGACTGAGAGCTCACCAGACACCTCGTCATCACAGGTGCGCCAACTTAAACATTCTATTCTTTTAAAAAATAAAATGTTTATACAATTTAAAACATTTGACAAACATGCACACCTGGTGAAACACAGGGCTGTTTAATGATTTCATGATCTGTTTGGACACAGTTTTCATACAGTGACATTATAATAGATCTTATACATCCAGTTTAAACACAGATGACACTGACAATACAACTTCATTCAATGTATTACTGTGACTGTGTTTAGCAACCAACTTAAATATTCTTGATATTGATTTAAACATTTTGTGCAAGTAAAAGAACAAGCAACATGTTTTACAGATGCTTCATTGGGTTCTTAAAGGGACAGTTCACACAAAAATCAAAAATACATATTTTCTCCTGGTCTGTAGTTCTGTTTGTCCACATGAATTTGTTTATGTGAGTTTTGGAGATATCGGCTGTAGAGATTGGGGTCCTCTCTCCACTATAATGATTAAATGTCACTCGGCTTGTGGTGCTCAAAGCAACAAAAAATACCTTAGCCAATGTCTCTTTACAAAAATCATCGTTGTTGTGAGCAGCTTCATGTAGGAACTATTTTCCATGTATTATAAAGAAAGTCCATTATTTTAAGCAACAGTTTATTTTTTGATTTTGGGATTAATTAGAATTTATTTAAAGCAATTTATTATTACAAATTCACCTTCAGTGTGTGTTATTTGAAACATACCCACAGCTGGTAATCTTCAATTAACATATTTACCTTATTTTAAAACACACTGTCTCTATGTTGAGCTGAAAAGTTGTGTACGGTCCCAAAAAAAACAGATACATTATGACGATTACACAGTTTTAAGGATTCATTTTCACTCATTTAGTGAGTCCTTTACAACTACTACACCTCTGGTTCCTACATTTTTTAAATTTAATTTGATATTGTCAAGTTCTCCTAATGTTTCTGTCAGTGTTCCCTGTGTGTATAATAAAGAAATGATTGATTGATTGTTGCTGATCATTTTGGAAAAAGAGCACATTTCAAATTGGAGAGAGTGCGTGTGCTCTCCACTGTGTATTCCACATTACATGGAAGATTCTTGTCTTCAGATTTCTTGGTTATCTTTGTGACTTTAAAGACCTCATAAGGAGGAACCAGCACTTCTGCTTCGTACTCTCCAAATTTAGAGTGCATCGAGATGTCTGCTCCGTAGCATGTTTTGATCTCAAAGCATGACTTGTCTCCAAATTTTAGAGCAATCTTGTACCCAGCCATTGTGCTTGAGGTAAAAGAGCCAAAGCGAATCTCCTTGTTGAGAACATCTTGACTAAAAGATACGTCAACTCCACGGTAGCCGGTGACACATCTTTGTGCCTGAGGTTTGCGAGCGTTGAGGGTTTGAATGGCGTCAGTCAGGTAAAAGTGAAGGGCGTGATACCCAAATGTGGTCCCATACATGGATCTCTGGGTTCTAACTGCATTATTGATATCACGATATATATCCCCTGGACCAAAGCTATAAATATAAAGAGCCATAACCTGCTCTCTCCCTAGTGTAGTTCCTAGTTTCTTATTTCTGAGTGCTTTCGTGTTTCTAAATTTACTGTCATACTTTTTCCCTGCCCAGTCCCAGGCTTCTTTAAATTTTCCGTTGGTGTTTTTCTCATTCGGCAGGAATTCAGATTCCACCTTGGACTTCATGTTGACTTTGCAGCCATCGTACGTGTCATCAACAGAGTTTGGAGCCATGTCCAGTTGAACGACAGCACTAGCAGAGTCCTTTAAAGAAAACAGACATAACAACAAATGATCAGATTTTACAGTCATCTTTACTGACTTTGTTGTCAGCACACAGCAGTTATAATTAATCAAGCTCTCATCCAGCATATACATTACCATCACAGTTCCTGCAAAGACTCCATAAATTATTAACACTGCTGCCCAAACTGTCGTCACTGCCATCCTGCACCGAAGGAGAAACGTGGAGACGCAGTTGAATAATCAGTAAAATAATATGTGACAAGTTGTAGAGCCGAGCAGAAACTCGCTTCAGTGCGACAGTGTAGTCTGTCTCTGCTGTCCTCACTGACTGTCTTATATAGTAAACAGTGAGGTAGATTAACAGTGAGGGAAAGCTATAATAAGATATGATGCATTCAATAAGGAAGAGACAGTTTGGCAAAGTAAATATTAAAAAAACCATGAAAGGAATGCAGTTATCCTCACAACTCTGCCCAGTTACAGTATCTGTATTTCTAAGCAAATCTCCTGAGGTAAGGGTGAAGGTAAGAGAGCCAAAAAGTCTCGTCCTCTTGAGAACAGCTTGACTGAAGTATCTGTGCGGTTTGATGTTTGCAAGCAACATAACACAGACTGGACACGTGTTTGTCTGTCTGAACTTTCTTCGGCCTCTGAAGGGGAGCCTTGCCAGATAAAGTTTGGGAACCACTGACACAAATGATGACGTCTCTGTGCACCTCTAGTTGTGATTCCTCAACCTACCCTGGTTGCATATTCTCTATATTTTCTTTCCACATTTTGATGTTTTTATTTTTTTCATAAAATGAGCAGCATTCAATTAGTTTAAAAACACAGATTTATTTTTGAAATTTCCTGAAAAGCAACAGTTTTGAACATACAAGGTTTCTGTCCACCAGCAATGATATACATCTTGAACAGACCCTCTAAATAAAGATGTACACTGTTGCACCTTAAACACTCCTCATGACCTTCAACCAGCTGCACCAACTATTTGAAAAGAAATATAAAAGAAACATCTTCCTAGTTTTAACACATTCATCATATCAGGAAATGCCAAACTGGTTGGTTTGTGCAAACTGACTGTGTGTGCTGGGAGCTCTGGGAGCCTTGTCAGCCTTTAGGAAAACCTAGAAAGCTTGTAGCAGGACACACTAGAGGAGCTCAGGGTCACATATTATCTTTCATACTACATTTGAATTTTTACTGTAGGTCTTTTCCATATGAGTGGTATAATCACTTTAACCTATCTAGAACTTTCGCAGTGACTTGTAGGAGCAACAACAGCTACTCTTCTCTTTGCTCACATGATTTGCAAGAAAAATGGTCCAAAGATACGACACTGCTTAGCATGTTTGTCACGTAACAGACATGAAGCACAGCCAGGGCCCTGTATGCAAACTTACATTCAGTCATTCAGCAAACTACTACAGAGATGTTGGCAGCTGCTACATTGTTCACATTGAGTGCAACAACACTGTTAGTGGATATTACAGTGTATAAATATACAATGAAATCAAAGTCACATTTTACCTATCGTCACTGTCCTGTTAAAACCACTTATCTCCAAATTTGGTTATTTTGAATCTTTTGCTTAAACTGAAGGAGAGAGTGTTCCTGTATGAGTTGAGACACTCCTCCTATTCCTCAAGCCAAACAAACCATTTAGCCACTGGATGATCTGAAAAATGCACTGCCACGAAGCTGAAAACATGGCGCCTGAAATGTTGACATTTTGGACATAAGTGTTCTTCATTTGTGACGACCCCTACGCCCCTTTTTGGGTGGAAACAAATACCCAAATTTGACAGGCGATCAATACAAATTCTGTTTTGTTGTGTTTTTTTTTTTTGAGAGAGAGAGTTTAGATGTATAAAACAAGAAAAACACATCACCATTCAGATATTAAGACCCCAAATCCTCTGACCAGACAGTGAACAATCATGCTGTGTCTTTGCTGATCAACTGGACGTGATGTGTCCTGACATATGCAAGTACATTATTGAATCCCCGCTCAGCTGTCTCAGTGTCAAACACACTATACTAACACGTTCAGACCTGTTTGAACCACCAGAGCCAGAAGATGGTGACAGAACTTTTGGTGTTTTTTTCTATGTTGTTGGAACTGAAGTTGGGCTGCTGGGCCGATTTGGACTGAGAGAGTTGCTGACGGTACATCAGCGCCTGACCTCTGGGGAGTGTGAGGCAGTGTCTTTCGTTTGTTGGTTCATGGGGCTTATATCATGTTTGGGGACCTTTAATTTTGGTGGCACATAAAACCAAATGCCCTGCTTTAGATGGGCGCCTATAGCAATACGGTGCTAAACGACACTTCACCCTTTAAAGATAAGTGCTGTATAGCACCAAAAGTGGTTCCCCTTATGATTACAAGCCGAATAATCACTTTTAGTGCTATTTAGCACCATTTTTTAGTGTATTTGATATGTTCAAAATTACATACCAAAGAGATAAGGTGGGCAAAAAGTGATGTAGGTGGGTCAACATTCTTTGACTGGAAACTCACTCACTGTTTGGGACACAGTTCAGCTTCATTACACATTATTTTCCACTAGATAGCATTGTTTCTTGTCTATGTTGGTTTGTAAGTTGATTGAACAGGAAGTCTCACTGACATCTGCATCTCTGTATTACACTAAGAGAAACATTTTAACCAGAAAACATTTTTGATCAAACATATAGGCAGTATTGTGGTTGCTGAATACAAATTACTGTCCGCTCTGATCAAACATACAGTACGTTTTACAGTTGAGGTCTCTGAAACTCACCTAACAATACTTCCAAGCTGCAAGAAAAATGAGAGGGCATAATAAAATAAAACTAATACTAATACAAATAATAAATATTTAAATATATAAAACAAAACAAAACAGAAGAATTATAATATAAACTGAATTAACTTCAAGAAGACTGAATAACTCAGAAAGTCATGAGAAAGTCTCTTTTCTTTTTCAGTTTTTATATGTAGTCTACACAACACAACACATATTTTCACTGAGATTTAGTTCCCCACTTGCAGCAATTTGGTCTGAAACAGATGTCCAAATTTGGCTAAATTTGAATAGAATCAGACAGACTAAACATAAACATAGCCCAAATTCAAGATCTATATTTTTTGGGCTACATTTGGACCAAATCAGACGCACCACACACAGCCTAAATTTCAGCAACTATTTTTGGGCTGAATGTGGACCAGATCAGATGGACTAAACACAGCCCTAATTCCAACATCTTGTTTTGGGGCTACGTAGTTTAAAAAAAACATAATTGAATGGACTAAACAAGGCCCAATTTTCAACATTAATGTTGAAATGGTGTTAGATGCTTGGTGGATAATGTGTTCAGTTTCTGAAGTGGACCCCTGATACATCTCATCACCACAAACTGTTTATTTGTTTAAGTAATTTTCATGAAATTAAACAAGGATTTAATTTCAGTTGTCACAACTTATATTTCAGCCAGCTGCTCTTGCCTCTTGCTTTCTCACCTCTCTACTTTTAAGGATGCTGTTTCAAGTCATTTTAGACTCACTCAAAAGCCATTCTTATCCCCTGCCTCACAAACGGTAGTCAGGTCAGTGTCCTTTCTAAAGACTAATTTTTATACTCTTGGCTAACTTTTGATGCTGCAAAAAGCTAAACACTGAAGTTATATAGATGAAGTGAGAGAGCTGTTGCAATGAAAAGGAAGTAACACATAAGGTGTTAGATTAGTCAGAACAGCAGACTCAGTCAACAAGGAAGACTTTTTAACATGATCATAAAATGAAAAGAGGACACAACACTGACTTAACTGCCAGACACATGTGCAAGTTACACTTATACTGTAGGTCAACATTCACCAATATCTTTGTAAGTTTTTTCTCACAAGTTTAAGTCAGAATGTAAGCTGTTTTTTTGTTTTGTTTTGTTTTTTACAGAATTAATACAATGTAACAATACATTTAATCTAAAAGCTGTAAAAACCATGAAATATGCTGTCACGTTAAACACCAGTGAGTAAGTGTTTTCTTCTTTAACATGTTAATGTGCTTAAAGAATTAAGTTACTTAAGCATTTACTTCAGTGTTCAAAAATGTGCTTTTGCAGTTTAGACAAAACATTGCATTATTCAAAGGGTTAAGAGTTCTGTTTTTATCATTTATTTCACAGATGAACTCTCACTGAGGTGACCACCCAACTGCATCTGATCAGAGATGCCGTCTTGGACAACCCCCAGAATTAATACACATTATACAAAAGAGAGATAGGCACCAAAACCTGCTCGATTTGTGATGTGTTGCTTTCTTGAGAATATTTGTAAGGTATAAATAACCACACTGTGAAGTCAAATTAATCATTTATTTTAAAAGACCACAATGCTTTACAAAATATTCAAAGAATATATGCAATTTGAATTCTGTAATATTATACAACTGCGGAATTGAAAAAAAGACATTAACCAATTATTTAGCACTGACATGTCTGCACTAAAGATAAAATCCCACATAAGAAAACATTGGTGAATGCCAGAATCTTTGTGAAAATGGCATAAGATTGTTTTAAGAAGAGGATGCAGCAGCATCCACTAATCAGATTCCTCTGATTCTTGCAAATGATTCTGGGTAAGCGTATTTGGAAGTAGGAAGGAGATCAGAAAGGCTCCTCAATTTTCTCCTTGATTTATTTTATTCTTCCCAAGTCAAAAAAGCTTTATTTGGCCAGGTTTGGAATCTGTACAAATAAATAAAGACTTTAAAGTGATATTCCACTTTGCGGGATTAACCCACGTAGTATATACTCACCACCCTGTCGATGTGATGGTAGATGAAAATCTTCAAGTTCCAAAACAGTCCTGGAGTTTTAGGAGGAACAGGATAGCAGCCTCATCCAGTACAATGGCAGTGAATTGTGACCACGGATAAAACGTTAAAAATAGCACACAAAACAAACACAAAAATTCTCCATCCCGCTTGTGTGGTGTAATCCAAGTGTCCGCAAGCCGCGACATTAAAAATTAACCGCAAAAGACGCCATTTTCGCCATGTTTTTAGCAGAAATATCAGCTGTTGCACGTAGCCGGTAAGATGTAAACATGGCGAGACTGCGAGACTTCGTATATATCCTAATGGCCGCACATGCCGAAGTCTCGCGAGATCGACGCCATGGCGAAAATGGCGTCTTTTGCGGTTAATTTTTAATGTCGCGGCTTGCGGACACTTGGATTACACCACACGAGCAGGATGGAGAATTTTTGTGCTTGTTTTGTGTGCTATTTTTAACGTTTTATCCGTGGTCACAATTCACTGCCATTGTACTGGATGAGACTGCTATCCTGTTCCTCCTAAAACTCCAGGACTGTTTTGGAAATTGAAGATTTTCATCTACCATCACATCGACAGGGTGGTGAGTATATACTACGTGGGTTAATCCCGCAAAGTGGAATATCACTTTAAATTACTTTTCACAGTTTACACAATACAAACACAGCAGTAATACTTTGATAACCTCTGTGAATTCTCAGCTGAAAACATGCATGCACTTAACACTTAACACTCAAATGAATAAAACTGAAACTGTAAAAACATTTGACAAGCAGGTCTTGGACACAGTTTTGATACAATAACATTGTAGATGAGACATAGGTACATTACAATACAACTTAATATAATGTATTGTATATAGTGAGCAACTTAAAGTTATTTTATACTCTTTATGTTTTAACATTTAATGCAAGTCAAGGAGTGAGCAACTGCAAACTGCAAAAAATCTTTTAAACAATTTTATTTAATCTACAACTGTCATTCTGAAAAGCAGTGGATTGTTTTCTGCTTTGAGATCATGGTCTCACACAGTTAAAACATTTTACATGTTTTGTTAGCTGTAGCCACATACAATATGTGATGCTGTTCATTTGGGACAAAGAGCACAATTCACATTGGACAGAGTTTTCTCCATGCTTTTCACTTTGTAGACCACCTCACATGGCAGTTTGTTCTGCTCAGATCTCCTCTCTATCTTTGTGACTTTGAAGACCTCATAAGGAGGAATCAGGGCTTCTCTCTCCGCCTCCCCAAGCTTAGAGTACAGCGAGATGTCCGCTCCCGAGCACGTGATGATCTCAAAGCACGACTTGTCTCCAAACTTCTCGGCGCTGGGGTACCACCCCATCGAGCTGGAGGTAAAAGAGCCAAAGCGGATCTCCTTGTTGACGACGTCTTGGTTGAAGTAGCTGTCGACCCTGCGGTAGCCGGTGAGGCATCTTTCTGCTTCAGGTTTGCGAGCGTTGAGCGTCTGAAGGGCGTCAGTGAGGTAAAAGTGAAGCGAGTGGTACTTAAATGTGTCCTTGTAATTTGATTTCTCTGTTCGAACTGCATTATTGAAATCAAGGTATATATTTGGGTTGTCGAGGGTGTAAGCATAAATAGCCATCATCTGTTCTTTTCCCAGTGCGGAGGAGGGTCGCTTTCCCTTACGTTTCCATTTTTTGTTGTAGTATTTCTCTGCCTCACCCCAGGCCAGGTTGAAATTTTTGTCTTTGTTCCTCTCATTGGCCAGGTACTCTTTCTTCACTCTGTTCTCCATCTCATCTCTGCAGCCTGCGTACATGTCATCAACAGCATTTGGAGCCAAATCCAGAACTTCATCTTTCAGTGCAGGTTCTGCAGAGTTCTGAGAAGTAATAGAAAACAATTAGAAAATAAAAATCTTACTTGGTGATAATCTGTTGTGCAGGTGTCAGTCTACAGCAAACCATTAGTCAGCACTACCTTTGCAGTTATTATTGAGGCTCCATATGTCATTACACTAGCAGGGCTGTGCAAGTTCACACTTAAAAAGAGCTAGCTCAAAGTTCAGTTCACAGATTAAAACAAACTACTTCAAATTCATAGTTCACTTCTTCTTATCGGGGACATTGTTATACTAAATAGTACCCAATATTCAGGTGTTTGTATTAACCTTATTTGCAAATGTAAAATTGTAAATGTAAAATTGCTTTTCTGTCAATTCAAATACTTAAAATCTTGAAACAGCAGCCTTGTCTTCTACAAAAACAGAGTCAGATTTTTGCTTTGAATGCAGACAATGTCTGACATCTAACAGAATTTGAACCACATACAAAAAAAAACCCCTTTCACTAGTGATGATCACGCCACAACAATATGTAGTTAAGGCTAAGTAGGACTGCCTGGAGAATGGACTGTTGTTGAGCTGAGATTAGTCTGAGTCCGTGCATGAACAGCATGATGACGGGAGAGCGAGATCACCCTTTGTTTATGATTCCTATGACTGCTGTGTTATCAGAGTGGATAAGTATGGATTTTTTGACCATTTGTCAAAGAATGAATGAAAGAATGGCAGCTATGATGATGGAGTATAGTTCGTGAAGCACGAATGAAGGAGAGCGGGACACTGAATTGAGAGAGTGAAACTCTGGGGATTGAGCTGAAGCTAACCACCTATCTCCGTAGTAGCTGCTGAAACCTACAGAGATAGCTGTGCCTGTTAGAGGTTGGATATCATCATGCTGAGAGAGGAAGTCTTCGTACAAGAACAAAGTGCTATTCCAGGAGGACAGGAAATGCTGCCGTGATAGACCAGTTGGAAAAGAAAGGGGAGGCTGTGCGGCTTGTGGTGGAGCTCTCTGGTTGCTGCATTGGGCTCTCTAGCTGCTGCTAGCTACCGTGCTGCTGGTGAAAGGAAATGAGGGAGCAGAAGCCATGTTGCTTTGAATGGCTGAAGGAAAGGTATAGGAAGGGATGATGGGATGAAAGGATGTATGTACACAGGTATTTTGTGAAGCCTGTGAAGACATGGATGAAAAGAAAGCTGATGTCGGCTGAGAGAAGTCAGTGACAGAGTGAGCAAGCACAGGGGGACAAAGGTTGGATATCACCCTCCCACCATAGCAGCCATAGCGGAAGAACCTGAGTGATGTCATAGCTGACAACACTGGTGGTGGTTGGCCCGGGCAACAAAGCTGGAAGCGCTGGAACGCAGTTGTCACTAAGGCGATGGAGGCTGAATATAACTGAAACAGCTTGGATTTGTTGTTGGTACAGTGGAAGGGGATGCCTTTCTCTCTCAGGAAGCGTCATGTCGGACTGTGATTGCGGACGAGGAGACTGCTGTGTTGGAGGTGAAGGCAGAGTACGAGGGTGCCGTGTTTGGTGACCGGAGGCTCTACGCCAACATGGGGGAAGCTGCGAATTGGTAGGAGGACAGGAGGGATGAAGCGGTGACCAGTGTTATGGACCCTCGCCGAAGGTGGAGAGGAGGCCCAGGTTCACTGGGCATAGGAGAGATCTCGTTGATGGAGCTCGAGCGGTGGGACTGTGGTACGCTGACCACCGAGTGCACTCGGCTCCTGTGAGACGCTTGGGGCGAACATGGCTGTATGGGTTAGCCAGGTATAAGTAGGCTTGTCAAGTGATTAGAGGTGTGGTTGAGGCGTGACCCTGCTCCTGAACCTAAGTTAACTAATTAACTATTTTTTCAGTGTTTCAACTGTCACCAACCACTGTAACAACTGACCACACGAAGGGGAAAACTGTAACACTCTGACATCTTGCATGAATTTTAATATTACAGTTTTGTTCTTATTAGTAGAAGTATTTCAATTTTACCAATAAGTAAAATTATTGGTAATAACACATATAGCTTTGTGATCAAAGACAGTTTTTATATCACATCGACTTTCACCCACTCTTTCTCTTTCTAATCAGCCAAGGATGTGAGCGCCATTCTCTCTCTCAGGAGTGAACAATGCTCATTAATTATAAACTGATTCATTAACCAAAAATATAAGCACGTTCAATGAATGCTGTTCTTTCAGCATGTTTATGCATGTACCATTAAGTGTATAGTGTCTAATTAAAGTATAATACTGTCCAATAAAGAACACATTATTTCTAGTTTTTGTCTAATTTGAAACAAAGTGCAGCTTGTTATGTTCTGTAAAATAAAGTACAACCCATTTTGCTCACAGATATCAGCGCACAGCAGTTTTAATCTATCATGCAGTGTTTACATTACCATTGCAACTCCTGTAGAGATTCCAGAAGTTATCAGCACTGCTGCCCAGACCACCGTCACTGCCATCCTGCACCGAAGTGGAAACCTGGAGACGCAGTTGTTAAATAAAATATTTTCTGACAGCTTGTAGAGTCAAACTCTCTTCAATGAGACAATGTGTCTGTCTCTGCAGTCCTCGCTGACTGAAAGGGCACCACACACTTTATATTAAGATTTAAGGAAGTTAAACACTGGGTGTCAGATAAGACCACACATTAGCCATTTAATAAGGAAGAAACAGTTTTGTAAGATAAGCATGACCATAAAAGGGATCATAAGGGCTTATCTTCACAACTCTACAGCCCAAGAGTACAGGAACAATGATTCAAAGAAAATTAACCAGGGCAGGGGTAGCAACATGTTAAGCTGGAGGCAAAAGAGCCAAAAAGTAAACGTGCAGTTAGACATCTTTCTGTTTCACGTTGGATTTTTTTTGCAGCACACATTGGACATAGTTTTGTATATTAATAGCCTGACTTTGTCTAAGACTTTGGTCCTGTGGAATTCTGGGTTTCACAAAAGTCAGACAATCAGGAAGAAGCATAAAAATACCCATAAAATGAAAAGTTAACTGATGCCGACTTTGCTTTCAGACATTTGCAAGTTGTATACAAAGAGTTATATAGAAAGTCTGGTTAAATGGGACCGCAGATGATTAATTCCACAAAACTTCTCCAGTTACAATTCTTGTAATCTTCTGTGTGAGTCCTTTGATTTTCAGCAAACATGTCTGACACTGTTGACTTCCTCTAACACTGCTTAATAATGCAAATCGACGGGAGGGATGAGATCAGCTGGGGTTTTTTAGACTTGTTAATGTTCTTTTGCTTCCTTTGATATTTTCTGTTACATTTCTTCAGAAAGCAGGTTTACGACCTCTCACACTTCTGTAACATGGGATTTTCCCCGCTGTGGGAGAAAGATAAAGTGTACCTTATCAACACAATGAGCCCAGTGGAGTCCTACTGCACCAGCTTCCTGCATCCAGACTACATCAAAACACCAAGCACAGAGCCCGGTGAAGGAATGTCATCGCCTTTCGCCTAACACATGGTGTTGGCTGCACATCGCAGACCTTGAGCTAAATCCAGAGACTACGTTGACAGAAAGCGGAAACTTAATTTGTGGCTGTGTTTGAGTCTGTACAGTGATAAAATGGATGATATAAAATGTTAAATATTAAAAAAGACACAAACAGAGAGATAAGCACACGTGCTGCTGAAAATGTTTAATAAAAACAGCATTAGGAGGATATTGTGAGCAGCAGTCATGTTTCCCTGCCTTATCATTACAGTCTGCTCCTTGTTGAATTTTTTATACATGATAATTAACTAAACAATAGTGTTACTGTAGCAGGTTGACACTAACAGAATCCTTTTTTGTCAGTTGCTCTTCAGTTACAGTTCATGATTGTCCATCATTGTGGGATGTGTGGGGTGTGAACTTCTTCTGGTCTCTGAAGGGGGGCATGCCAGAAAAAGTTTTGGAACCACAGTTCTATCCAGACACAGATACAGACTGAGACACAAATGATGACGTCTCTCTTGTGCTTCCTCAATCACTTCTGTGAGGCCATAGTTTGCTTATTTTTGACATTTTCTTTCCACATTGTAATCTTTTTATTTTTTTCATGAATCAGTGCTCTTGGTCACCCTTTATTTCTGTCTGTTGGTTTGGCAAACATTTAACCATTTACAGTATTAAAAAAGAACTACTAACTTCAACGAAGCAGCATTCAATTAGTTTAATAACAGAGTTTTTGCTTTTTAATTTCCTGAAAATTAACCGTTTTAAACATACAAGGTTTCTACCCTACAGCAATGATATACATCTTGAACAGACCCTCTAAATAAAGATGTACACTGTTACATCTAAAACACTCCTTATGACCTCCAACCAGCTGCACCAACTATTTAAACATCTCAACAAGTTGAAAATCAGAATGGAGCTCTACCAAGTATATACATCTTTATTACTTGCCTGACTCTTACTTTTAGAATTCACTCTCTCATATTTAGTTTTAACACATTCATCATATGAGGAAATAGCTAAATCCAGCTGGTTTGTGCAAACTGACTGTGTGCGCTGGAAGCTGCTGGGAGCTGCTGGGAGCTGTTCCTGACACTTTTTTACCTTGTCAGCCTTTAGGTGTTAAGGAAAACATAGAAAGCTTGTAGCAGGACACACTGGAGGAGCTCAGGGTCACATATTATCTTTCATACTACATTTAAATTTTTACTGTAGGTCTTTTCCATGTGAGTGGTTTGATCACTTTAACTCATCTGGAACTTTCACAGTGACTCATAGGAGCAACAACAGCTACTCTTCTCTTTGCTCACATGATTTGCAAGAAAAATGGTCCAAAGATACGACACTGCTTTGCATGTTTGTCACGTAACAGACATGAAGCACAGCCAGGGCCCTGTATGCAAACTTACATTCAGTCATTCAGCAAACTACTACAGAGATGTTGGCAACTGCTGCATTGTTCTCATTGAATGCAACATCAGTGTTAGTGGATATTACAGTGTGTAAATACTGTATAAGTGCTGTCAATCGATTAAAATATTTAATCGTGATTAATCACATTACTGTTTGTAGTTAATGGCACACTTTTTATTAGATCAAAATGTAAAGAGGATAAAGTGTTTAAAATGTGATTCAAATGTGACTTTATTAAATAAAATACATGAACTAAAAACACTGATTGTCCAGAAACCCTCACAGACACTGCATTTGGCATAAAAAATATGCTCAAATAATAAGATGACAAACCCAAGTCCATCAGGCACAGACGAGCATGTTGACCTGTTCAATTTAACATTAAGACCAAAATGCACCAAAAGTTTCAATAGATTCTGTGACACACTGCAGACTTAAGATTTAAAACTCCAACACTACAGAACCAGCAGTAATTTAGTAAAAGGTCGCTATTTTATTTTTTTATTGTTAATAATAGTTTGTTTCTTTAATAAAATATTGTCCTCTGAGGAGAAAATCTTCACCTTAATTCAGCTCAGTCTACATGCAGGATATTCATGTTTTTGTATCAATGCAGCAGGATCATTTACATCAGTGTCACTCAGTTTATATCAGTGAGGATGTTTTAGACCACAGCAGACAACAAACTGCACACAGACACACACTGAGGAAATGAAGTTAAAAAAAAAATGGTTGCGTTAAAAGGGATTTGCTTTGACACCCCTTGTAAATATACAATGAAACTGAGGTCACATTTTACATATTGTCGCTGTCCTGTAAAAAAAATCACTTCTGTCCTAAGTTGGTGATTTTGAATCTTTTGCTTAAACTGAAGGAGAGAGTGCTCCTGTACGAGTCGAGACACTTTTCCTATATTTCTCAAGCCAAACAAACAATTTAGCCACTAGATCATCTGGAGAATGTTTTGCCATAAGCCTGAAAAGTTGGCATTGTGGAGATACGTGTTTTTCATTTGTGATGGCCCTTATGTTTCTGATCTATTTTCTGTTTGGTTGCCTGAGATCTGGGGGGTGGCTCACTGGGAGGGACCTCAGCTGGTGTGAATCTTTACATCATGATCATAAAAGGAAAAGTCAAATGAGGACAGTATAGTGCAACTTATACTTATATAGTGGTATATTTATACACAGTGGCGCAAAAAGTGGGTATGCACTATATGCGGCGCATATGGGCGCCGCGCTAGAGGGGGCGCCAAAGCGATGGGGGGAAATTATTTCGAGTCGGCATTTTCTGTTTTTAACAACTGTTTGTGCATGTATAAATGATATGATCAATAACAGAGGCACGTCACTGATTAGGCGCCCCCCCGCTCCTTCACCTCCCCTCCTCACGCCCCCCGCCACGGCACACACACACACACACACACACACACACACATGCACTACGTATAGTTGCTCCAGAGTGCGCCCCCTCGAGCACGCGCTGGAGCGCAAGTGTTTTCATTTGAATACTATTGTCATCTGATGACAGGGAGCTGAAGATGGAGAGGCAGAAAATAAAGCTCTCAAGGGCACAAAACAGAAAACGGAACAGGGAGAAGGAGAAAGATTTCGTAGGAATAAAAAAAAAGCTTTTCAAAGTGGAGGTGAGTTATGTCAGTGTATCAAGTGGAGGCTTATTCAGGTTAGCTAAAGCTACTACAAGTAAAACGACAGATTACTGTTGTTTTGCAACTCTATTTATATAACAGATCATGACAAGAAAAATAAAGGAACTTGGTATTTTGTTGTTCAGAAAGTTATGTTTTTTTTAACTAGATGGTGAATCATAAAGCAGATAAATTAAAGAACTTGGGAGTGATACACTTGAGTTAAAAACGTCTTCACTCGGTTATAACACTACAGAGCTGTTGTGATGTATCTGTATCTGTAGTCTGATCAGATGCAGCGTCCAATCAGTACCTGATATCCAATAAGGATATCATTTAAAATTAAAATTTCCTGTTTTTATATGTGGTTTGACTGCTGTATTTTTGAAGCCTCACAAAGTTCATGTCATTCAGGTGTGAGGATGGAGAGAAAGAGAAGAAGAGAGAGAAAGAATCAGGACAGACAGGGGAAGGTGACAAGTTGGTCACCAAGTGACTTATTTCAAAATATTATTTATATTGAAAAATTGCATTAGCAAAACGTGTAATTTATTCCAAGCTATTAAATAATGCTTGTTTGACCATATGACTGTAATAAAAGTAATAAAAGTCCTATAT